>CM076584.1:1534552884-1534606662 GCA_034641835.2 Pinus albicaulis | reverse complement strand
CGTGCCGCTTCATCCATCTATTCAAGAAGATAAGAAAACTTTAAACAACATTGTAAAGCATTCGTCCTGCTAGTAACATAAGTGACTTTGAAAGACTTTAATAATTTGTAAAAATACTGTATGGAAAATTTGATGTAATTAAAAATTATAGAATATAAGTAATTTAGTACGCAGTAATCGCCTTTGCGTGTTTATCACTATGCTTCTACACAACATATAGGACCTATGAAGTGACGGCGGTAATATACAGAAAGCCTTAGATAATTTTATGAAGCTAGAAGAAATTTGCACCGAAGACAATGCCGAGTTTGGGGTACAACAAATCGAGGACAATGGAAGCCAGATGCACCTTGAAAATCTAGAATTTACTTGGAAAGGATGTGGAAAGGAAGTTAGCCGAGATGTATGGTGCATATAATGTGGGGTGTCCTAGCCACTACAAGTTAGTGCCCTCTGTTGGCGGACTACAGTGGGGTGGAGGGCCTAGCCCATTGCATCTGAAGAGGAAGCTATGGGACCAAGTGGCCAAACGTTGTGGTGTGCGGCGTCACGTAGTTGGGCCCACGCAGTACCAACCCACACTTTTGTCTTGGTGTGTAATTATGGTGGAAGCAATAATGGTGCCGATTGTTCATCTATGGGACATGCGAACGCAATTATAGAACCTATGACTTGATGATAGATCGAGAAACCTATACGAGGTACATGCTAACCTTCTTCACTACTATATCCCTTAGGCGGAGGAGGTTCCCCGGCAAGAGCGGGAGGTTCCCCAACAAGAGGCGAGGAGGGGAAGGGGTGGAGGCGTAGGTCGGGGATGAGGGAAACTAGCCCATGTTACAGCTGCCGGAGAAATAGGGCACTTCGCGAGGAGCTTTAAGACCCTAGCGACAATCTTGTTGATATTGTAGACAATTGGATCACGTGATCGAAAATTTTTCCTATACTAGTATCAAAAATGTGGGAAAAACAATAGGCATAAACACGGAAGGAGATATGAGAGGGTTAAGGTGAAACTTTTTTGGATGAAGGACCAAGTATTAATGTCTGCTGTGGCAGGTGGCATGACTCTGCAGAGGAGAGTGACGAGAAAATTTGTGGTGAACCACTTGTCAAAAATACTGCTTATCAAATAGGAAAGCTTGGACCTATAGAGAGAAAGAAACCTTTGTAATGGCCATGGATTTTTCCAAGGATAGGCATCTACCTCCAAGGCTCCGATAAACCTCGAGCCCAAAACAGCGAAGTTAAACCATTCCTACAAGCATGTATGAATCTTCTGTACGACCATAAGGTAGTAGAAAATCTTCAAGCAACGATGAACGGTTGTGCGGAAATAAGCGATTCTCCTACAGAGGTTAGAGATGTTCACATTGTACAAGCACAAGAAGCACCTTTGGGTAGTAAATGCTGACTGACAAACGTGAATTGACGACTATAGAAATGGATCAAGTCATCCTAGACACAGGATTGGATGCGAAATTCTGCATCCCAAAGAGAACATGGCGAGAGGATGGGAGAACCTAGTGGAATGGTCTACTATGCGGTGTGCATGGCTAGCCAACATAAGATCCTTCCATTGAGAGTACAACAAATGACATGGTAGATATCACAAGGATTAGGGTACGCGCATAATTTCAAAAGTAATTCAGATTGTGGAATGTGGGGACCCCTATCTTGCACTCTGAACTAGATTAGGCAATAGACATGGGAGGAATTATCAACTTAAATAAGAGGAGCATGGTTTTTGAGAATAGAGAACGAGAGTGATAGTTCCTCTAGACCTTACGGAAGGGGACCAATATCTGAGAACCGGTGCAGGGAATGATATAGATCATATTTATAAACTCACCACTTGAGATGAGGATAAGTTAATCCTACAGCTGATGGTGTGTAACTGTGGGAAAGGAATAGTGAATGCCTCTGCGACTTCGATGGAGAGATAGAAAATTGGAAGAATTAGTTACATGGCGTATCTACGTTTACGATGTCTCGAGGATCACGAAAAGCTTCGATGTATCTCTCAAAGTGAAAATACCCTACTTTGATAGTTGTAGTGGTAATAGATACTTTTTACGAACATTTTGAGCCGAATTACCAAGGAGCAAAGAATGTGGGCGCTTAACCTAGCAATGTGCATAACCTGACGGTGGTGGGAAACGCATGGGGGATGTTACAGGATTGGGAGGAATGTCACGAGATGATGATTCTCGGGTTTGAACCCCGGTCTCACCTTCGCATGAAGACTTTACTTAGCCTAGGGAGACTCGCGCAATAACTTTTCTGCATGGATGGAGAATGGTGTGGAAAGAACTATGGACGAAAGGGTCCACCTATTCATTCATGCCGCGAGGCCAATCCCCCCGCTGCATGGTATTTAGATGCGAGGAGAGCTACATCGGTGCACCGCCACTGGGCTTAGTGAAGGATGATTTTGTAGGGACGTTTGGATTGATAGGTGGAATGGAGGCACTCGACGAAGCCTACCGGGATATAGATGCCTTAGTATTTGATGAATCACACCCTCGTGTGGAATACGGGGCCCATCCTTCGGGATACGAAAATGCCGGATATTCCTCCATTGTGTAATCTATTAATGGAGGAATGTGATAAAGACCGCGAAATATCACTATCTTGGAATCGAGAGGAGAGCGCGCGCCGGTGGATTTGGACCCCCATTGTGGTACGGCCAGTGTGACCAAACTCTTAAGCTAAGGGGAAGTCAACATTGGAGCAGGAGGAAAAGCCTAAGCTAGCTAAAATTGGGGACTATTGGAATGATGATCTTGTTGGGAAAGTCACAGAACTCCTCACAAAATACGGGACACCCATTCCCCTACAAAATTCTCGGAAACTCAAAGGGATTACATGGGACCTAAGGGTCATGCATATCACTTTAAAACTAGATGTGAGCCCTATTAAGCAATACCCTTATCGATTGAACCCCAAATATAAGAAGAAATTCGAGGAAGAACATGACAAAATGATGGCCGCATGTATCATCGAACCGGTGAAACGATCGATGGGTAAGTCCTATGGTGGTCCATGAGAAAAAGCCTGCAAAGGAGAAACAAGAATGCCTTCGGTGACCCTGAAAACTAAATGATGCTGCGTTCACGATCCCTTCCCTATGCCATTTTCTAATGAAATTATTGATAGCGTGGGAGGGCGAGAAGCGTACTCATTCAGCGAGTTCTCGTGCTACCATCGGATCGAGGATCACACTGAAGATCACAGCAAAACTACGTTCACCAGCGAATAGGGATCCTTCCGATCTCTGCTTTGTCATGCCATTTGGGCTCAAGAATGCCCCAACCATATTTTTCGTGGGTGGTGGTTTGCGGTATTCAAGGAGTTCATCAAAAATTCTTGGAGGTGTGTTTTGATGATTGGATAGTATTTTGTTTGGTAAATAATCACGTCTCGAACACGCATGATGTTAGATGCTGTGGGCTTTGATTCCGTGAAAATTAAGAAGTGTATTTTGCGTAACTTTTTGGATCTTGCTAGGCACATAGTCGTAGAAAGCCCGAGGGACTGATTGTTGACCTGCCAAGGTCATCGTTATCATCAACCTCGTAGTCCCTACAACTAAGAAACAGCTACGCTCTATCCTCGGACATACGAGGCTACTACAAGAATTTCATTCAAGGGTATGCATTTAATCACGGAGAACCCATGGAGAAGTTGCTAAAGAAGGATGTTTCACTTTTGGGATGCGAGTGTTAAAGAAGCTTTGGATTACTCGAGAGAAGATGGTCTTTTTTGTCCTCATATTTCTTGAGGGTGCAAAAATTTTCCCGGCAGCACGTAGATGTCGGGGATCGCCACAGGGGCATCCCTTATGCATCCTGGGGAATAATACATCAACCATCCGATTGCATTTCCTAGTGAAAAATCTCTAGTGCGGAGCGAAACTACTCCACTGCGAGTGCGAAGGGTTGGCCTGGTATATGCCTTGTAGAAATACGGGATTATACATAGGGAGGGCACTTCAAAGATGTTCCTGATCCTTTCAGCTTTGGAAATACCTAGTGAATAAGCATGTGTGTTGGGGGAATTTTCCAATGGCCTGCTACTTCTTTAAGAATATTACTTTAGGATCATTGTGGTAGAAACTAAAATTTGGGCTAGACCGATTGCTCAATCAAAATTGTGAAGAACCAACCAACCTAGAAGAAGGATTGCTAGATGTAGGCTTTGCTTTATATTAAGGTAGTTGATGTGTACTTTTAAACGTCATTCACTTCTTAATTACGGGGAGTGGCGCACAGCAGATTATTTGGTACAACGGAAGAAAGAGCTGGTAACACATTACCGCTTGAGACCTTCTGTCATAGCCAAACACTTGTATAAGGCGGGAGCTAATGAGGTGTTGTGAAGATACATTTTGGAGCATGAAATACACGCGATCTTAGTAGAAGCCCACGGGACGTAGTAGGAGGTCACTATTCAAGGAAAGTGACGATGCAAAATATCTTGAGAGTTGGGCTATGGTGGCCCACACTACATGGCAACTCACGATTACGCAAGGCTTTAACGATACATGCAAATGGCTAGAGGAAGACCATCACATAAGGACGAAAATGCCCACTGCAACCACGGATGACACTGCAAGCGTTTGACAAATGGGCCATAGACTTCGTTGGGCCCATCAACTCGCAGAAGACAAGTGCATGCTACATCATCTGTGGGCGGTTATGTGACCGGATGGGTCGAAGCACAAGCTCTGGAAAGGATTGTACTATAGATACCATTGCGCGAGTTCATTTTTGAACATATTCTAACTAGATTTAGCTATCCAAAAGATCTTGATGAGCGATATAGGTATGAATTTTGTTAAATGAAACAATACGAGGCCTTAAATGAAGAATTTGAGATCCACATGAAAAAGCACCTCATATCACCAACAAGAAAATGGAGCTATAGAAGCTTTTAATAAAATCTTGGAACACGCAACGGCCAAGATTTGTATTGTTCGTCAGTAGGCGGGACGTGCGCATCTCATTGGTCCTTTGGGCCCTGCTCAGACCACTGCACCCCGATAAATTGACCTGGAAAACATTGTTTCGAGATGGTTTATGGAAAGAAGGCCACTATGCCGTGGAGTATATTGTTCTAGCCTGGCATCATAGCCTTTATGAACATGGCGAACGTATCATGGAGGGAGCATTTAGAGTATCTCATGGCCTTGGAGGAGGATGGAGTTCATTGCTAACTTCCATCAACAAGTTCGAGAAGGCCACGGTCGCTACACTCTGGTTTGAGCTGCGAGCTCTCTTGTGGCTCAAGATCGACACCTATGGAAAAGCATGACACACGACGGTGAATTTCTCATCACGACGGAAAGGCCCTTTGCCCTCTGCGAGGCACAACACTCATTCGAGCCCACCATCCTTAGGAGCGCGAGTCCGGTGTGTAGAGGTACGGAGAATTCAGATTGCTTGAAACTTGCACATGAACCACTTTGCAAGTCCTCCATACTGTCCCTTTAAGAGGAGATTCAACTTGCGGAGGTAGTCGTGTGAACCAACACCTTAGTGCGGCTAAGTAGACGATCATGGAGAAAATCAGGGGTATCTGAGCATAGGCTACATGCACCACTTCGTTTCTATAGACGGAGCGAGGTTGGAACGCTTAATCAATAGGCTATGCATAGATCTTCTTTGAGGATATCCCCGACTTCTACTACCCAGGCCAATATTGGGGTGCTTGTTGCGGTGCTAAGGGCTTCGAGGACCAAAATTCAAGGCATCGAAGACGAGATATGGAATAATGATTGTTTGCATTACGAGCCAAATTGCGACCAAAAACTCCACCTAAGGTAAAGAGCCAATGAGTTGTCTTTGGTCCACCAGAGAGCCACCAATACTATTACGGCTCGGATTGCTCATGGTGCGGAAGTTTTTGAACGGCCTATGCGGTTGTGGTCTAAGGTGCGGCGGCGGCCCTCCCCTACATGATTTTACTCGAAGTTGTGCTAGAGGAGGAAAGAGTTTGAACAAATCGAAGCTACTATGTCAAACTTGATTCCGAGTTCAATGCACAGAGCAGGCGCGTATTAGCCACTCACTTCGGAATGGAATTAAGGCTCCACCCAAAAAATAAGGTTCTGCATTGAGCCACCTTAAGCCTTGGGTTGATGAAGCCTCAAGCTCTCTCCAAGAAGTGGATATCGCGGTTAAACAAGCCCGAACCGAAATTGGAAAGTGTAACGGTTCAGCATTGAAGGCCCAACTTCACGAGAAGTTGGTGGATATTGCACGAACGTTGTTGTGCGAGGAGCGAGAGTGTTTCCCCCTATGGTTGATGTGATCGAAGACGACTTTAGGCGAATATGCAAACCCCACGGACGTAGCGTGACTCGGGATGAGTCACAATTGTGTTGGGGCTTTGTTGGAACGCGGGGGCTCCCTAAGCTACGTTTTTGGTATAATTTTATAATAGTTGGTCTTCGTCGAGGATTTTGGGGCGGGTCAAAGCCCCAATGTTTTGTTATAGGTTAAGGGGTAAATTTAGGGTACGCAAACCATGGTTTGCGGACCATAGAGATAGCAAAGGTACATGATTTTATAAATAGATAGATAGTTGGGTCTAGTAAGTAAGTAAGAAGAAATATTGAGGCTACGTGGGAGGTGTTGAGATACGGTAGGTAGTTTTTGGGTAAGGATTCTGCTTTGGATGTGTGCGTAGAGATCCTCGGTCTGCTATGTGCAAACCTGTTGTTTGTGTTCGTAGGTGTGTTTTGGGTTGTAATTGGGTTTTTTGAATGCTAATGAATGTGGAATATATTTGAAGTATGTTTTCTAGTATACGAATGCGATCGTGTTTGTGCGGAAATTACATCTGTGATATTTATTTAAGTTGTGAATATACAGATACGAAAATTAGCTATGTTTATAATGTTGCGGTAATGTTGCGGTGCGCACGTGGATGCGAATGTATTGATTAGATTTATTAATAGTAGTAGTTTTTATGTAGTTGTATCACGATTATCTTGTTAAAAGGCTTGCTTGAATAGACTCATTATGTGCAAACTTGATAAAGTCTCAATTTAGATTTGCCTTAATTACCTACTCTCTCTTAGGGTGCGGAACCTAGTTCCGGCCACCTTCCCATATTATTTCGGGGTGAGACCTTGGCCTACGAAAGTAGGTCATTGCCGAAAGGAGTCGGTATTATAGGGGTTTGTGGAAAACCTTAACCTCGGGCTGGGTCAAAACCCCTTAAGCCAACAATTATTGAAACCAACGGAAGTGGTGTGTTGCTTCATATGTGGTGTTCAATAGATAGCGCTTCATGACCTCTCTTGAAATGAGGTTCTTTTCGCTCAGCGGCCCGACGATGAATTGCGATGACGAACCCGCTTCACCCACATCTGCGAGTGAAATAGGTGCTCCCCCTCCTCTAGATCTTCAAGTTCTAATTTTTGGAGCTTGGTGGTGTCTATTGTCGCGATGGGTTCTATGTCAATGACTTGATTTCCCTTTTAATTTCCTAGTCGAGGTCTTGAATCGGATACATAGCATGCATCTGTCTGCGGGTCTTTCAACTCGGCCACCGGCACCTTCGTTGCGCGACATTCATTCATGTAGTGAGTGGGATTTCTATGGAACTCACACCACTTGTCGATGTCCTTCTTTGACTTCCCATAACCTTTCAACTTTTGGTTTTGAGGACTTTCCCTAGAGGTCCCATCTCGGGGCTACATCCTTTTTTATACAACAAAATGACCTCTCAACAACTGGAAGGAAAATGACACATTGATGGAAGAATTTCCTAAGGCAAGACCTATTTTTCCATGGTAACATGCCCCATAAAATTCCAAGTTGATTTATAACATACTCCTAGCTTCTTGTAGGAATGTTGATTCCTATTTTAGCACCCTATTTTGCCTAAAGGTCGGAATTACCGTGTTCCATGAGGTTTGAGGCGATTCCGACTTAACTAATTGAAATTTACGGATTTTCTCGGTCGGTCTAAAAATTTGGCAACCTACGGTTCAATCCTCTAATTGGGTATTGCTAAACCCAAATGATCCCATCCAAAGAGGAAAAAATCAGCAAAAGCACGGAAAGAATCATTGATTTTCCCTATTCTAACTATTGAAAGAATGACGAATTTTCCTCACAAATTCTTATAAATTGGAGGCAAGGGATAATTGTCAAAGGTCGAAGGGTTGAAGGTGTGAGAATGAAATTTTTTTGGTGTGAGGACTTACTTTACGAATAGTTCATTAAGAACTATTGGCTCCAAAAGCATTGTCACACTAGGGAGATTAAAGAGGAAGCTTTGATTTGAAGGAATGAGGAAGGCTTGATCAAGTCGATGGTTGTAATCCTCCTTCATCTAATATATAGAACCACCTCTATTTTTTTTTTTTCCACTTGGTGTCTTATAATTGAATCTATTTGATTATTTATTTGTGATAAATGTTGTAAGTGGCCTAGACCCATATTATTTCATGTTTATTTGAATGCTCATCTTTGATTATTTTAGCTTGATAATCTTGTGAAGATTACTAGTTTCATTGTTTTTTTACGGATACGATCATGGATCTAGTGGTGGGCTTCCACCACACTACCTTGAGCTCTCCCGGCCAATCCATACTACACATTGAGGGTAATCCTTCCCTACTTCATCTTTCAATCAGTACTTGTATGAACATGCATATGTTGGTTTTATTAATGTTGCGGCTAATCATTGTTTGCCTTGTGCCTTTTTGAGGTAAATCCGGGTACGCGGACGAGAGCGATCCCTACTAGCCAGGATCGGGTCTAGCGATAATCAAACACGCTCGATGTGGGTTCCTAATTTTAAATAGCCGCTTGCGAGGAAGGCTTACCTAGAATCTAACGTTTTCGTTTGTAGAAGAAGTGTGCTCAGTTCCTTTGCACTGGCAGATCACAATCCTCCCGATCTCCGTGATCGGACACACAACACATGCAAGAAACAACACAAACGCAAGCATAAAATCTGGTGCATACAACTATATATCGATCAGAAGAGGATATAACTCATGAACATGATCAAGAACAAGAGTGGAACCATAGCAGAGTAGTCACTTATCATTAAAGAGTAAAAAATAAGAAATACAACCAAAGCACAGCATCGCGAATTCTCCTTTGTAGCGGGTGATCGGCCACAACATGTCTCGATAAAGCACATCGGATGGGACAAACCTCTCTCTCAGGATACTTGGCAATAGTCTCCTTGCTTGGATTTTTCCTTAAGGGGATCGAGAAGGCTCTTATGACATGAAAGCTCTTGGGAACTTATAAATTCTGCCACTCTTTTGGAACTAGCTATTCGACCATTCATCCCTTCATCCCCTTCATCAATGGATGAAGACTATATTTATAGAGAGGAGGAGGTTGGGATCCTACAATAGTGGAAGGAGGCCTTATCCTTTGGGAGGTTCCCCATATGGTGGAAACGAAGGCCAAAGGAGAAGGCCATGGTTATTCGATCGAAACCACTCACGATGACTCATCCGAAGTTGTTATGTGTCCAAAACTTCGCCTCCTTTTTAAAAAACATTCCATAAACGGATTAGCGCCGGGTGCAACAGGACGAGCGCCAATTAGCGCGAGCTCGATGTTAATTTTCCCCCATTGGCACGACTACATAACGGGCTACCGGCGCGAAGGCAAAAACGAGGTGTTTTTAGGGTGCGCTCGGAGAAATGATCATGAAGGAATGTTGTCCTCATGGAAAGGGATGAAATGATGGTATTTGCAAGGCATGACAACGCTTATTGGTCAAACGACCCTCCAATGAAGCGTGTGGGAATTGCGAGACGATGACAAATTGCGGCATAACGGATGGCCTTCTAAAGCATGAGGCCGAAAGAGAGAGGGGTGAAATGCTTTACGAGAACATGCCGATGGAAAACACCGCCAGCGGAAAACCTGCGGAGCGAAAGTCGCTGATGTCTCGGATACGCATGATCTATATACGTACGTGTGGGGCACATGCATCCATAACGAGAGTATACAATAATCTAGATCAAGGTATGGACGCGGCCATCCGGAGAGGATCGATAAATAGACTTGGGTATGGTCACGGCCATCAATCGGTGGGTCATGCCGCTTCAGCCATAATAATCCACAAAATCACAGCTGGATTACAACGGACACAATCGGGGTCTTGCGCTCCATCTCGGCCGAACAAAGTACAAGTTCAAGCATGCGAATATGTGGTGAAGTCGGGCTGTGCAAGAACATCGTACGATTGTGACCAATGATAAGCACATTAGCAGACGCAGAGGAACCACCAATAATGAAAATGGCCCTCAAGATACTATAGGTACAATATACGGCGTGCGAAAAGTGAGGGCGCGTCGAACACCGCGGAAATCACTGCGATCGGAGACGATGATGAAGCCTCGCGTCGAATACGAAGAACGCCATTGGGGGCATGCGAGGCTCAAAATGCCGGAAGGAGTCTCTGAATCGGCTTCACGGAGTAATGAGATGAAGTCGACGAGAAGTGACCTTGATCAAAGGTGGACCATAATGTTTCCCACATCATCGACGAGAGACGAGAGGAACATGGTGTTTTTTGTGAATCGGGGATCAAACGAGAATCGAGAGGGTTGATATTTGCGGTCAACTTCTCTTGAACATATTAATGACACGACGATCAGATTTGGCGATGTTTGACATCGAAAGGTCACGGTGACGAGGCAAAGAGTAGATGAAGGTCAAAGGGATCACCCAAACCCACGGAGGCAAGTGAAAAAACGAGATGAGATTTCCCCAACCGAGCACGAATGCGGACGAGTGCCATGTCCCGAGCGACATACTACGGAAACACGACAATGATGTTGGTTCCCATTTTCCCCCACCATTTAGAGGTGATACCTATTATTTTACACAAGCTTGAAGGAGGATGCCATATGCTTGTCATACAATTTCATCCTTCGGACGAATCCCATCCTGGTGGCACAACGAGCCTAGGGAAGGAGGAACTCGAGTAGCGTCATTTAAAGTGAATGCGATGTCATCAAGTTTTAACGGGTACGACAAAGGAAGAACTCGATCTTTTCATGTTTAGAAGTTTGAAAAGACGACGGGGAAAAGTAAACTCCAAAGATCCCTTTTCATAAATAGTTTCTCGATTCGAAAAGGTAGATAACAATACTCAAAGAAAACTTCCTAGTCGCGATAGGCTAAGGTATTCCTTTTCGTAAATAATCTATCCCAACCCGAAAAATGGGTAAAAAACGTATCTTTGAGTGAATGCTCGTTTCGTGTCCCGCTAACGAGATCGAAATGACAAGGGCCTCGGAAATCTTTTCATGTTTAGAGAAGTCGAGAAAAATTTGAAAGATAATGACTCCTCCTGGAGGAACGAGGTGGTATAAAGGGTAGCTCTTTTGGTTTTTGGTAATGGTGGAGCTGCTCGGAAGAACAAGATAAAGTCGAGAGGGCCGGCTAACAAGACCACTCATACGGTGGTTCCTCGGGGAATGGGTAACACAACCAAGTGAAAGAGGCATATGATCGACGACGGAGATAGTGACGATGGAGTGAGAAAACCAAGGCTCATGCGGCAGCAGGATGGCTCTAGAATGGCAATCACAAGGGGTAAAATGGAAATGGTTTCATTTTTACACGAAGCTTGAAACAAAGATAAACTATGCTTGAAGCCGGTTTCATTTTTACACAAGCTTGAAATGGAAACAAACTATGCTTGAAAAGGTAAGCATGCCCCCGACATGGTGACTCAATTCGAGTACATGCCCCCCAAGCTTCGGTCCATATGAAGAGCCAAATGGGTGAAGGTTCAAATTACGAGATCAAGAAAAGATTAAGTGAAGTTTTACGAGATCTTATCAAGACTCAAATTGAAAAGGAAAGTGTTTCATTATTTTAACGAGGTTGACACATTAAAATAACTATCCTTAGACACCCTTGTTTCATGGTTTAAGGAGCTTGGCACAAGACAAGGAACTGCCTTTCAAACGACCTTGTTTCATTTTTTAAGGGCTTGAAACAAGACAACGAACACGCCTCGAAGACCTAGTTTCATTTTTAAGGAGCGACACGGAAAAGAACCATGCTCCAACCCAGCTTGTTTTATTTTTTAAGAACTTGACACGAGGAAAAGAAATATGTCAACGACCTTGTTTCATTTTTTAAGGAGCTTGACATAGGAAAAGAACCATGCTCAGGCCAGCTTGTTTTATTTTTTAAGGAGCTTGACACGAGAAAGAAAAGAACTGTGCTCCAACGACCTTGTTTAATTTTTAAGGAGCTTGACACGGGGAAAAGAACCATGCTCAGGCCAGGCTTGTTTTGTTTTTGAGAGCTTGACGCACAAGGAAAAGAACTGTGCTCAACGACCTTGTTTCATTTTAAGAACTTGACACGGAAAGAACCCGCTCCGGCCAGAAAGCATTTTGTTTTTAAGGAGCTTGACACAAGGAAAATAACTATGCTCCAACGACCTTGTTTCATTTTTTAAGGAGCTTGACACGGAAAAGAACCATGCTCGACGAAACTTGTTTCATTTTTAAGGAGCTTGACATAGGAAAAGAACCATGCTCAGGCAGAAGCCTCATCATAATGAACAAGAAGTCATTGCTAAGGGGGTTACACTCTGGAAGTGGAAGGAAAACATCCTGGAAGTCGGGACCCAATGCCCCCAACACTGATGCACAACGACACTATCATTGGGTACGGGCATGGGGTGGTAGCCACATAGTTGACTGCGGTGGGGCGAGATACAACGGGTGGATAAAAACCGGGGAAGGGATGATGGCGGGCAGTGCCACATCGGGACCAAAGAATGAAAGTTGATCAATGGTCACGATGGCCACTTCATGTGGAAAACGGACACGAAAAGGGGAGGAGACAAGTGCTCCCATGGCATAGGTGTAATCGTGCCCCAAGAGAAGATTGAAATCTGAGGGCTGGAACAACCATCAAATCATATGTACGGTTTACCTCCCAAAGTAACGAGGTAACCTTGGGAGGATCCTAACGGTTGACTCGTTCTTCTGTTAAAAGCCAACAAATTCTGGCATATGTGGGGCGCAAGCGGCGGTGAACCGAAAGCACATAGTAGTTGAGGATAGAGCACTAACGAGGACGCGCCTTTGTCTATAATGGTGCGGGTACGACCAGGACCAAAAGCTTTGTCTTCCTTGATCTTAAAAGGAAAATAAGACGGAAGGCGGTATCCTGCCAATCGCTCCAATCAAGGAAGCGACAAACCATGGAGGGGCCACCATCGGGCGAGATGGTCTTCCCTGGTGTTACGGAAAGAAGAAGGAGCATCCTCACGACCTCCATCTCGAAATTAGGAGGTATCCTGCGGGACATCCATCACACGGGAGGGTGGAGGAGAAACTGTGATGTAGGGACGAGAGAATCTTTCTCGAGTGGGGAGATACGAAGAAACAAGAACACCGAGGGATGTGAGGTCCTCTCAACGGAAAAAGACACAGTGCCGAAAGGCAGGGGCCGGTTCAGCGATCCCACGACCAATGGTTGGTCGGGGATGGATGCGAATGGGAATTTCCGAGAGACGGGGATTAACCAGATGACTCTTGACCAATCGTAGGATCGGTCGGTGGAGGACTCAAAGAAAGATGTTTATAACCAGCTAGAAGGCATGGTGTAGAAACGATTCGAGTTGTCCAAGGCTCGCTTGGCCATCCATATACGGACAAAGGTGAATGGCATGGTGCCCTTCACACAACTTACGGGGATTGGTAATCTTTGCTTCTTAAAGAGTTTTACCGGCACCAATTGAAGACGTACCCCCCAACTTGACTCCCGAAGCCAAAGGCAACGGAGACGACCGGCGGACCATTCTTCCCAAGCACCTTGGGAGATGCCGAGGCCGATCTCGAAAAGATGGTCTCCCATGCACAACATGTAAGGAACTTGACTTTCCACGGAGGAGTTGGAAGTTTTGTCAAGAGAGACTTCTTAGGCGCGGCCCATTGCGGCCCTTAGCCTCTCTCTTATCGGACTTCTTCTTCTTTTGTCTTCTTCTTCTTCTTCTTAGTCACACAAGTTTATAAGATCCATACTTTCACCAAGCGAAGTAGAGGAGGACGCGAGAAATAGGCGAAGAAGGGGAGAGGTCCACCTTGGAATCAACATGATGTTCGGGTGGAGGAGCGATTGATCGATGGCAAGAGACATTGAGGACCACGAGAGGTTGAAAACAACCAAGCAGGCAACCAATAGTTAACCCGGGAAGGGACTTAAACATTTCCATATAAGGAGCATAACGTTTCCAAAAGGAGGAAAAGGACCGAGTTCCCATCGGAAGGGATTCCTTGGTTGGTGAACTCGGGAAGAAGTTTCCATCGAAACGATCTTCGAACGACACCCTAAGAAACTAACTTTAACCGAGGAATATTTGGTAGGCGGGTTAATTTTTAAAACATTGAAACAACCTCTCTTTGTTTCATCTTTTGAAGTCGGCCCGGCAAAAGGTGGCTCTATCACTTTCGGTTAGAAACAAGCGTGAAGGGACAAGCGCTTGATGACCTTTCAAATTTAAAGAGAGTCGAGAAAAGATCAATGCAGCTGTAAGGAATACTAGGAAAAAGGGTGTACCAAATAACAGTGACCCCGCAATACACCTTGGTTTCAAAATGAAGAGAAATCAGCAAGGACTTTACGTATGTGCATGCAATCTCCCCGAATGCGTGTTCGTTATTATCACGGGTATAGGGTGGCAGGGCCTAGGCTTCCTATGGATAAAGTTGAAACCTAGTGGGGTCCCCCTTTGTATACGCGACGGTACGGGGAGCACAAGTCCATACTAGTCTTTGTCTAAAGCCAAGGGCGAACGACGACTACTGGGTTTAATGACGCGAACACGTCTAGCCTAGTTCTCTAAATATGTTTCGTTAATGTTTCAATGCTTCCTTAGGTAAATTGAGTAAATTTTATGGTTGATCTTCAATTATGTTTCGATTTTGAGCCCTCTAGTATGTCATCAGAAATGATCTCCTATATCACATTATATGAAAAAATAAAACTTTCAAATTCCGTGAATGCTATCTGGTTAAGGAGAGAGCTTCAAACAATGATGCAACAAACAACAACTTTCGAAAACGAAACTTTCCAAACTAGATGACTTTCACTATCAAAAAGTATTCTAAAACTCAACGATGCGAATAATGCAATATGTTTTCCTGCAAAATCCTCTTTTTCGAAAACTATCCAATTGTAATCTATGCACAATTTCCTTTTTCCTTTTCAAATAATAAGAATGCACTCAATAGATTTTAAAATGAAATAAGAATCTAATTAATGCACGCTTTCAATGAAAGAATGCACTCAAAGCGATTTTAGTTTTCAATCATTAAACAATGTAATCTAAGTTCAACGATAAATCTCAAAAAACTCTTCGATGCAATGTGATCTAATGCATTTAACAAAAAAGAACACTTTGAAATGAAAACTAAATAAACGCAAATCTTCTTAACGAAGGATGAATGCAAAAGATGTAAGCAAACACTAAGAATGCAATCGTTGTTTCCAAACACTTTGCTCATAGAAATCCCTCAAAAGGCGCAAGACATATAAGGTCAAACACGAGGGACTTCCAAAGCAAGAGATAAAAACAAGGCATTCATTCCTTACATCAAACAATCATGGAAAGACATTTCAAACAATGAGCAATGTAATCTGTATGTCATACGGTGAAAATACGGAAGGAAGAACACAACGGTGAGATTTAGGGAAAAAAAATCTCCAAATTTCACACCACAATTAAAAAAGCTCGACTTGTACATTGACAAGCGCGCTTGATGGCACGACTTGCACATTGACAACTCGGTACAAGCTGGCCAATTAGGCGCGGGTTGCTAGCCGACAACAAGCGCCAACGCCGAAAAATGAAAAAACAAAAGAATTTCTCCCAACCAGACCGGACTCACCACTTCAGCGAGAATCCAAAACAAACACAGAAGCAAAGTGCGACCAAAAGAAGCTTTCGAACAAGGGGTAAACCCTAGCACCTACGGGGAAATGGCACGGTGTGTCTGGTTGTAATCCCGCGCCCGGACGAGGACGAGCGCGAGTGATGAGCGGAAAAGCTGTGCCAGGCGGCGCGACGCGGGCTAAAATCGCGCCAATCAAGCCAACTATGAAAAGGTGAAAATTCAGAAAAGTAGAGGTCGGATCTGAGTCCTGCGGGGCTGAACCAAAGCCAAACCTTGCCAAAGAAACCGACCAAAGAGGCAATCCAAGAAATGAGAATCAAGAAACAACCCAAAGAAAGAGAAGACAATGTCAAGTTGTTCGATGCTAGTAAACCAAACGATTATTTGAGCGACATTGATCTACTACGCCAATGCGAGAAAAAACGTTTCGAAGGCTATGCGGTTTGTGCTTCGGACTGCGTCATAGCTTACAAATCAAACAAAAATACGAATCCTAGCACGAGTGATCGCCAAATTGTTGAGGAGGTAAATCCCTACTGCCGGATGAGCGATCACACTAGCGAGATCGGGTCCTGGCAACAAACAAACACGCTACGATGCGAGGTTCCTAATTGTAAATAAGGCGGCTTGCGAGGAAGGCTTACAGGAATCAACGCGCCGTTTGTAGAAGAGGTGATACCCGTTCCTTTGCTGCATGAGATCACAATCCTCACGATCTCCCGGCCAGTCGGACACCTTCACATGAAAGAAACAACACAAACGCAAGCACATAAAATCCGATGCATACAACTATATATCGGTCGAAGAGGATATAACTCATGAACATGAAGTCAAAAACAGTGGAACCATAACCAATGATCGCTTATCATTAAAGATTCAAAAAGAAGAATACAACCAAGCTTCGACGCCGAATTCTCCTTTGGCGGGTCGTCGGCCTAACATGTCTCGATAAAGCACATCAAGGATGGGACAAGCCTCTCTCTAGATACTTACTTGTCGTCCTCAACACTTGGACTGGCCTTGAGGAATAAAGAGAGCTCTTGCTGAGAATGAAAGCTCTTAGGAATTTATAAGTTACGCACTCTTTTCAGAACTAGCTATTCGGCCATTCATCCCGCTTGACCCCTTCATCGATGGATGAAGCTATATTTAGAGGAGAGGAGGAGGTTGGGATCCCTACAATAGTGGAAGGAGGCCTTATCCTTTGGGAGAGTTCCCCATATGAGTGAAGCTTCGAAGGCCAAAGGAGGAAAGGCCGTGGTTATTCGGTCGAAACACTCTAATGACTCATCCAAGAAGTTGTAATCGAAAATTCGCCTCCTTTTTAAAAAAACTTTCCATAAAAATATTGGGCGGGAGACAGCAACGAGACGGGCGTAATTGAGCGCGAACTCGGTGTTAATTTTCTCCCATTAGCGCGATTACATAACGGGCTACCGGGCGCGAGGGCAAAAACGGTGTGTTTGGGGGGTGCCTTTCTGGAAATGATTAACGGAAGAATGTTGTCTTCATGGAAAGGGATGAAATGATGGTATTTGCAAGGCATGACACTGTGACCCGTACGCAGAAATGACCCTCCAATGGGCGAGATGGGGTGCCGGGGACGATGAGCAAGTTGCGTAACACCTTGGAGTGTCGGGAAGGCTCGAGAGGGAACTTACATCGAATGCCATCCATGGTTACCGTAAGAAGAATTGGTGTCTCAAGCGAAAAACTCAAGTTTCGCTTCTTCGAGTTCTTTAAAAATACCATGAGGAAGAAACAGCGATGGTTTACGGTATTTTCTAGCTCCTTAATACGAAAAACTCAAGTTTACTTCTCTAGGCTTGGTAAACTTACACGAAAAAGATCTAAGCGTTATTTTTAGGGATTTTTTCTATCTCATAAAAGCTGAAAAACCCACAGAGCCTTCACCAGGGACTTGCTACTGACTCATAAACTAAAAACTCCCTTAGCATTCTTTCTAGGGACTTTTTCTTGCTCGTAAAGCGCGAAAAGAAAAAAAAATCCATGTTACTTCCTTTAGGCTTATTAAAACTCTTATTAGAGGAGAAATGAGCACTATTTTTTAACAGGAACTTTCGCTCTTCAATCAAAAAAACCAAAAGTTTCCTTATTCGAGCTCGTTAGCCCTTACGAGAACGGTCTGAGCCATTATTTTTCTATCTTTTTTCTAGCTCCTTTTGGCCCAAAAAAGAAACCAAGTTTTACTTCATTTCACTGAATTAAAATTTCATGAAGAGGATAGAGTTTTCTTCATATAAATGGAATTGGTACTAAGAAGAATATTGATTTTACTTTGTCTCCTTGTACTCATAAAAAAATGGGCGGACATCATTGAACATAGGTTTATCACTTTATATGGACCTGGATGGACTACCTTGGAAAAAGGAGCGCAGAAGGACATGCTATTATCCCTTTTTTAGCACAGTGCATCAACCATAACAAAGGTACCCCCTAGGAATATCTTCACAGTCTCTTTCAGACTCCCTAAACATTAAAATATCATTGATTTTACCCTTAGGATTAGTTAAACCTAATCATAAGAGAGGAAAATTTTTGGACAAAATAGAGACTCACTCTCTATGTTGTAAAAGATGTTTCGAGAGTAGTATGCGAACATGGAACCCCTCAGCAAGAGCACCTCTTTATCATATTCTCCACCAAACCATACACCTCGCAGTTTAGCATTCATACTCTAATATTATTGCATCTATGTATCCTAACACTCTTTTGTGTTCTTGAGTGTAAGTTGTCTGGCTTCCCTACGTTTTGTGCCTTCTATTGTTGAGAAGTCCAACTATATTTTAGCTACATATCAACCCAACCATCATATGTCAAAAAACTTCCCGTCGTCTATTTTTACTTTCTCTACACTATCTTCAAAACAAAATCATCTTTCTCTCATTTTTTGTATTATTTGATTTATGACACCTTCTGCTTACCTTTTTGAAAGATCCCTTCCTTATAGGCTTCTTTCATCTGAAAAGGTGATCTAGAGAAACCTATCAATACCACGGAACTTGCAAACCTCAATGGAAAGGTACGTTGTGTTTGGTGGGGTTTCTCATCATTGTCTACGATTCAGATGATTTTACGATTGTTCGACATCAACACCATTTTTCACACTTGCTAGAATGTATTATTATTGGAGACCATCATTCTTGTAATTGGCCATCCTCTTGTTTGTCTGTAATTTTCAACATTAACTAGTAATAAGATGATTTCTCACATGTTCGACTACAAATCATGGTCATATGTATGTAAATATGCGAGTTTAGAAAAGGAGTGACCAATACTTTGGATAAGATTACATCACTCAATTTGTTTCCTCTCCCAAGTTGTGTAATACACTATAGATAACTTGTCAAATTGATCTTGTTGTGACAAAAAATTCCACTTTTTCTTGTCGATGGACATCTTGGTCATATCTCTTCTTGGATAAACCACTACGATTAAGATACGAACATGGTAATGCAAAGTCGAAAAATTTATATGTTACATTGTCTATTTTCTTGTTCAAGCTTCCCACAGTCCCACGACTCCTCTCTCTCTAAGTATAAATTATTTCATCCATCGTCTTTGTCTTTGACTCACGCCAATGGGGATATGTACTTACGAGAGAAAATGACGTCATGCTGTTCAGGAGAAGGACACATTGATGGAATAATTTTCCCTGAACAGAGACCTATATTTCCATGGTAACACATAGAAAGCTGCCGAGGATGAGTTATAACGCCTCCTAGATTCCTATAGGAGAAGAGTTAATTCCTAGGTTAACGCCACATTTTTCCTAAAGGGAAGTATTTTTAGTGTTCCTGAGTTTGAGGGGTGGATTTCGACTTAAGCGGCTAACATTTCCCGATTTTTCTCAAAGAGTTAGTCTAAAATTATAACCAAACTACGGTTCGGTCCTCTAATTCAACATTGCTAAACCCAACTAAGGCATCCAAAGAGGAAAAAGAAGAAAAATCATGAAAACATCATGGATTTTTCCCTATTTAAACTAATGGAGAAGAAGAATGGCAAGGTTTGTCCTAAAAAATTCTTATCTAAATTGGAGGCAAGGGCGTTTGATTGTCAAAGGTCAACGAGTTGAAGGCTGTGAGGATTGAAATTTTGTTGGTGTGAGGACTTATTGTTTGCATAGCTCATTTGAGAACTATTGGCTCGAGCATTTCCCCACTGGGGATATTCAAGAGAGAGAGAGATTGGGTTGAAGGACTAAGGGAAGGCTTGATCAAGACAATGGTTGTAATCCTCCTTCATCTAATATATAGAACTTCCTGTGTCTTTTCCACTTGGTGTCTTATGATTGCATATATTTGATTATTTGTATACTGAGACACATGTTATAAGTAAGCTATACTCAAATTATTTCATGTTCGGTTATATGCTTCATTTGATTATTTTAGTTTGATAATATTTTGTGAATATTACTAGTTTCATTGTTTGTTTGGAGATCTGATCTTGGAGCTAGTGAGGTGGGCTTCCACCACACTACTTTGAGCTCTCCATCAAATCTTCACTTTACATTGAGGTAAATATTCTCTACTTCATCTTGTCGATCAATTACTTGTGAACATGCATATGTTGTTTTTGTGAATGTTGCAACTAATATGATTCTCTACCTTGGGTCTGGGGAGGCAGGGGAGCTTACATCACCTACCACCCATGCATTTTACTTGCAAGCACTTTTATCTATATCTTAGGGGAACCTTTCTTCTCCTTTGGGTTCATAGATCCAAATTCTCACTTATTATTATTAAATTTACTGCTCAATCTTCACAACATATTGATGTGTTGCACCAAGCGAGAGATGTCCGGGAACTGCATGTACTCTTGAATGTATATGTGAAAACAAATGTGCAGTACTTGAGTACCATGTGTTTTTACAAACCTTTGATACCCATATTTTTTAATAGGGAATGGAAGATATTCTTCATCTCATGTAGATCTCGATCCCTCTCATTGTCGCATCATAGTCCATTGTATGTAATTGTCGTCATATCTCCTAACATGGTAGTATTGTTCCTTGATGGAATATCGGAAATAATTTTAAGTGGGTGTGGCTAATAATAGTGAGGTTCCCTCTCTTCCTTTTGTCGGAGTAGGTTTCCCACCAATCCTTAACGTGAAATTGGTTTTAGGAGTGAAAAATTAATATTTCCCCTATTGGAAAAATCATGAACTGAAAAATAGCCTTCCAAAATATTTAACCATTTATCTACGACATATGCGTCTTTATGGCCTTTAAAGGTGGGAATGTTAAAGTTTACTTGTACCTTAAAAGGGGTAGCTTCGGATGAAGATGTATCGCATGTGGGCATCCATGAAGGATGCGGGAAAAATTTTCTATCTATCGTATTTCCTTTGTCACTCGAGGGCTTCTTCGATAAATACTTTAAAATGATATCCTACTCCCTCATCTTTCTTTTCTTCCTCCATAGAGTTTTAGGGTTGCGAGGTACATTGTTGCAAATGTTTAACGATTCGACCTAACCATATATTCTTATCCCATTTAGGGGCATAGTCATGGAAAGCATACTGCACTCACAAATGCCACTGATCCATGTGCATATACAAGAATGCAATATAATACAAATATAAAAATAAACATAGAGATACGGTAGAAATAAAACTTGTTTCATTAATATCAAAAAACAAAATATGCTTACATACATAATGGAAATAAACTAGCTCTAGCGATGGTAGATTATATCTGCGAGAAAGATATGTGGCAACTACATTCCTATGAAATGTGTTTAATGAGGCTTAAAGGCTTATTTATTGTTGGAAAACAATGGAAAACCCTAAAAATCCAGAACCTCACTATTGGAGATGAATCACCAAAATTGTGAAGTAGATTTGAAGACAAGTTGGTACATCAAATTTCTAGAATTAGCCAACATGGCATATGATCTTCCATTTGTACACCAAAAATACCTCATTTTATAAATATCTATTTGAGGATCAATTTTTTCAAAAGAATGATTTGGTACCTCGAAAATGGCTCCGGACGTTCGGGACCCCAAAAATTGAAAAAATAATCTGTTGTGCTACAATTAAGGAAACTAAAATCTTTGAAAGAAAAATGGAGGGGAGTCAAAGTGGAATAGGCGGGTGACCACGAATATCCACCTAGATCAACAATGATCTCCATCATGGTTAAACATTGCAATGCTTCCCTACCATTTCCTTTACTTTTCTAATCCATGAGCTAATACTGTCTCCTCTATCAACTACATAGAACTTCTTATAAGGTGCCATATTTTCCTTGTTACTACACCCTTAAGTGTACTTTAACTGGACTTGCGCTTTATTGCTCATAGCGATATGCAACTTTCCGATGGCTTTATAATAGATAAGACTCATCAAAATTGATCTGATAGGTTTTCGTCCTTTCTCCACAAATGAACCTTTGGATCATTGATTTCATTCTTGAGATAAGGCACATACTTCAATAGCTCTAGGAATCTACTAGTATATAATATCTATCATGGAACCTGTTCAACTCGCAAAATCCTTTGGAAAATATTTCTTCTCACTCCTTCTATAAGGATGTTAGCGTTAAAATAAAAATAAAATAAAATAAAATAAAATAAAATAAAATAAAATAAAATAAAAAAAAAAAAAAAAAAAAAAAAAAAAAAAAAAAAAAAAAAAAAAAAAAAAAAAAAAAAAAAAAAAAAAAAAAAAAAAATTTTCAAAAAAAAAAAAAAAAAAAAAAAAAAAAAAAAAAAAAAAAAAAAAAAAAAAAAAAAAAAAATAAAATAGCACGTTCAGTTGGCGTGCGATGTTCTCGTTCAATCGTAAACTGTTTGTTGTTGTTGTTGTTATTGTGGTAGTTAATTTTTTTTTCTTGTGTGCCCCCCATGCCCCATCGCCTTTACCTTTAATTAATGATAAATGATAACGCCATACCCCATTGGTAAAATATTGGTAATGACCCACTTGGCGTTTACCATTGCAAGTTATATATCATGATGCATTACATTACAATTACAATTGTTGGTGGTGGTATTGGTATTAATTAATTATTATTGTTATTATTGTATTATTGTTCGTGTATTATGATGGTATTATGGTGGTGTATTATTATTATTACATTATTATTAGTATTACAAACAACAATATTAAATATTAGTAGCTAATGGTATTGTTGGTATTATATTAATTGATGATATGTATTATTATAAATTACCATTGTTCTATTATTAGTGGTATTAGTATTATTATGACCATTACCATTATTATTGTATTTCTCCAATGTTCTATTATTGATGGTTTCTTCAACAACGGTACCATTATTATTAATTAATCATAATAATATATTATTAATGGTGTAGGTGTCTTCATTAATGATGGTAATATTATTATTATTTCATCAGTGTTCATAATACATTACCATTATTATTACCATTATTAATATTATTACCATGGTGTTCACCAACAATTGGTATTTTATAATATTATTATTATATTAATATTATTATTATTATAGTAATATTATTATTATTATTGTGATAATATTGTACGTTAATGTTGTTGTTGCTTCAACCATTGTATTATTGTTTGAATATTAATAATTGTTGTTATTATTATTATTATTATTATTGTTGTTGTTGGTGGATTCAGCATTATTATTATAGTATACCAAACGTTTTACGTTGGTATATTACCAGCAAAATAAACGTTTCCCCCCCTATTGCATTTATCATTATTGTTGTGTGTGTGTGTGTGTGTGTGTGTGTGTGTGTGTGTGTGTGTGTGTGTGTGTGTTCCCAGTCTGTGTGTGTGTGTGTGTGTGTGTGTGTGTGTGTGTGTGTGTGTGTGTATCCATATATTCATAGTCCGTTGGGGGGGGGTGTGGTGTGTGTGTGTGAATCCACCCAGTTTCTCTGTCTGTCTGTGTGTGTGTGTGTGTGTGTGTGATTCTCTCTTCTCTCTGTGTTTCTTTCTTTCCTGTGTGTTGTGTGTGGGTTTGTTTCTTTTTTTTTTTTTTAAGGAAGTCATTCTTTCCTGGACAAACACGGTTTTGTGTGGTGTTGTGTCATGAGACTCTCACCACATACCATACACACCGACCACCTTGTCCATGGGCTCCTTTGACTGCCATTGGATCCCACGGAGCCTCCAATCCAGTGATCGCGGCAATCTCTAGTCTGTGCATTCAGGTTACAGAATACTTTCCAGTGAAAAAATTTAACAATAAAGTAGTCTTCAAAATACATGCATCAACCTTGGAAGTGCAAGTTGCGTTCCAAATTCAAATACCGCCTCCTATTGCCTGTTCCCAGGAAAAAACCATTGAGGACTCCCACCACCCTCAAACATAACCTCATAGATGTGGTAAATAGTCACAGGTGCTGGCCCATATTCAATGCGATAAAGACCTTTCATTTAACCATTTATAAAAAAAAAAAAAATACGCCGCAGAATCCCCCCCGTAGATGCGTCACGATACAACGGTCACCGTTCATCCTCGCGCCCAAGCCTCCATTGACCTAGTTGTTGCTATGACATGGTTTTTTTCCGATTTTCCCCTTTGCAAATCACATTCTTCCTCACTGCTCCTCTACCACCCCAGAGCCTCTGCAAGCAATCTAAACCAAGCCCGCAGGATTTCATAACATGTTTTCTTATGTTTGCAGGTTTTTTAATGGCCGATGAAGGAATTAATGTTTTACAGTCACAAAGGTGACACAAAAGCTCAGATGGCAATCTCAGGGCCACAAAACAACGTCAAAGGGCATCAATACAGAAGCAGTTTGAGCAATCAGCAAAGTGAAAACATAAACAGAGTTAAAATAGGTTCAAGAACAAAGAGACAGAGCAGTTATTAGTGCAGAATGTTGATTGACACAGACATAGCCCATCCCATGCACACAAGCCTGCCAAGCAGTTATTACACCAAGGAGGCTACTACAAACTGTCAGAAGCAGTTATTTCGAAGTATGGGAGTTATCATAGCCCATTCTTCACTTAACTCACACCAAGAAGATAATAGTACCACTCCAGATGGTTTTTCCTCTCAAGGACACCCTGTGGGTGATTTCTATCATATCAAAATGGTCTCAACAAGCTACAAAGTTATTGATCCTGTCTAGAATTTAATGTTATGTTTAAGACACAGAATGGAGCATTTGAATGCACTCCTCCTACCTCTGATGTTCATTGAAACTTTCCTCACCTACTTTTCCTCATTTTTCCTATAAAGACTCTTCGAAGTCTCATTGTAAAAGGTTGGCATTTGATGATTTCTAAAGTAATACATATTGCTGCTTTGAAGAAGCATTGGTGTTCTGAAAGAGTGTGGAGATCTTTGTTTTTCTATTGATGAAGGAGGTTGGACCATTGGATCCCTGAGCCTGGTTTTGGTGAAGTACTTCTTATTGTTAATTTTTATTTCCTGTTTTCCACTTTGTTCCATCATGCTTTGCTTATAGTAGGATAAAAAGTTTAGGCAGAGAAATGTATCTTAGAAGCACCTCTGACCTATTTATCCTTTACTTTATATGTTTTTACATCAATATGAAAGAGTAGTCTAATAGCTCTCTTAAATATTCAACTTGTTTTATTTCAAAAATAAATGGTTAATTCATTGTGCTAAAGACTATTTAGGCGTTCCTCTTTCTTTACCAATTAACGTTGTATCTCGAAGTCTCCTTTTACATTAATGCTTGTAGCTTGATAGTGAGGTCTACTAACTGGCTAAATTCCTCCTGTTTCATTATTGTAATTATTGTGTTAAAGGTCCCTATAATTGCAGTCCTATATGTCTAAGGCATTCCCTCTTCTTTGATTGCAATTGTATGTCTTTGTTGATTAAGCTCTCAACAATGAACTTATAGGAGGAAACAGGGCATTCCCCGAATCTTATAATTCATTAAGAGGGTTTTAGTTTTCATTTCTCTTTTCTTTGAGTGTTTTTGTTAATTAAGTCCAAAGCAGTGAGCTTACTGGAGGAAATAGGGCATTCCCCGAATCCTTTAAGCCATTATGGAAGGGATTAGTTTTCTTTCACTCTTAGTCCTTAATGTCCATCCCATTTCACCTATTTTATTCAACAGATCCTTGACCAAGTTATATTTTCCCTTTGGTTTCCCTTCCTTCTCAATCATAAATATTTGTACTTTCACATGAATCCATTTCCCAATGGCTTGTAGATTCCCATGCTCTATCTATACCACATGAAACACATTTGTCCAACGAAACAAACAAAAAAACCCTGCACTTCATAACTAGCCTAAAATCAATTACTAAAGCTTTCAAGACATATCTTTATAAAAACATTGAGAGATCCCTCTCTGAGACTAGGAGGGCTAGATCCTAGAGCTCTAAAGATTGGTTCTGATGTTGCGTTGTCTTTTGATTAGCCAATCTATCAAAACACAGGACCCAAACATAATGGCGATCACGGTGGGACCTATTGAGTTCATAGTTGCCTGAATACTTCTTAAAAACTCTTTAGGCCCTTAGCTTGACAAAGAACACCTAGTGGACTTATCCCACCGCTCACACCAACATAATGGCGATCACGGTGGGACCTATTGAATCTATGATAGCCTAGCAAACTATTATAAACTATTTAGTCCCACAAATCTCTAAGAAAATCAGTTAGTAAGCCATAGAGTAGACTTTGTTTGCCTGAGCACCTTAGCTAAGTGTTAAGATCAGACATAGGACACTCTCATAACCATAAAATGTACAAAATCCAAAAATATCTCAGATTGGCTTCATAATAAGCATGGTGGTGGAAGCATAAAACATTCTACCTTCACAAAAGGCTAAAAACCTTCCACCTGGTGACTCCATTAGCCCCAGTAGGCCTATTACCCATCTAGGTCTCCAGACCTCTTTAGGACTGCGTTAGCCAGCCTTGAAGAAGTTGAAAAGCCTAGTCCCACATTAGGTAAGACATTCTGTGAGGCAAAACTTTCAAACAATTCCTACAAATTTTAGCCTCTCTCATTTTTGAAAAACAGTCTGGCTTCACATAGGATCAACACTAGATCCCATCTAGACCCTAATCCTCCTACAATAGTTGACAATCCAGAGGGAATTCTGTGGCAGACTTCTAGAACTGGAAAGTTAGCTGCTGATAGGAACATCCCAAGAACAAAATCTCTCCCTGAAAACCTTTCTATCTTGGAGGATTTACACTTTGACTTACATCATACTAAGAACATCTTTAGAACCAGATCTCAAAGTGATTTAAACCAAACTGATCTTGAAACTGCAGGTTTGCAACAGAGTTTTAGTAGAGAAGCTTCACCTTCTACTCCTCTTGATTCACAACTTCTTCACCACTTTAGCCTTTTTCATAATCAATCTGCTCAAAATCAGTTTGTTGGCCCTAGTGTTTCTTCCACTCCAATCCATACCACCACTGTCCAAAACACTCCATTTCAGCCCCTTTTCCCTCCTGTAAATCCACCCATTGTAAATCCACCTCTCTTTCCAGCCATGGCAGCATGGTATGCCCCATTAGTGTTACCATAGCCTCTAGTTCCTTTACCAAATGACTATCAGTCTAAAATTCCCCATTTCATTGGAAAAGAATCTACCACAGCTCAACAACATGTAGATAGGATGGAAGATGCTTTTGATTATATGGAAATAGAAGATGAGACCATAAAAATGAGAATCTTTGCTCAAAGTTTAGGAGGAGAAGTAAAAAAGTGGTTTAAAAGCTTAACTCCTAATAGTATCCATGACCTTCCCTCATTACATCAAACATTCATAAACAAATGGGAAGTCAAAAGCAACCCTCTCCAAATATTGGCAGAGTATCAGAGTCTTAAAAGAAATCAGGGAGAAAGTGTTCATGATTACTCCACCAGGTTTAACAGTGTCTACAATGCCCTTCCACCTCACATGAAACCTCCCCAAGGCATGGCTTTAGTGAAATATCCTGAAGGTTTCGATGCTGATATGGCCTATCAGCTAAGGGAGAGAGATTATTTAACTCTAGAAGACATGCAGAAGGGAGCTGTGAGTGTAGAAGCAGACTTAATTGAGAAAAGAGCTAGGCTAAGATCAGAGAAGAGGGTAACCTATAAGGATGATTCTGCACCCTCAACCTCATCCTCTGATACCAAAATTGACAACCTAGTGAAGGTAATGGAGAGAATTCTTGAAAAGATAAACTTGAATGATAGAGTGCCACCAAGAGAACACCAAAACAACCTCCAAAATAGAAATAGAAATCAGAATTTTAGAAGAGAAAACAATCAAGAAAGGCAAAGACATAATGACCAACAAATTAAACCTCCCTTCCAACAAAACTACGTAGATCAAGAGGAAGAAAGTGAGATTGAAGGGTTGGGAGAAAACCATGTAAACTTGATTGGATCAGACAGTGGGGATGATGTTTTCCTCACTGAAGAAGAACAAGGTTTCTTCTCCTCAGAACCAAAGGAAGATACATATGAGGAGTCTGAAGATTATAGATTGGGGTTTGAGAATGAGATCATGGAGGTACACAAACACTATGATCTAAGAAGCAAAGGGAACATAGATAATTCAAATGACAAAAACACTAGCTCTACTGTTAGGAGGAATACAGAAAATCAGCCTAAAAAGACAACAAACAAAACCATCACAATAGCCAAAAGAGCTGATTCAAACAAAGACAAAAACAACCAACAAAGAATTGAAGAAAGTTTTCCTAGTACCTCTGCTAGTGGCCCTATTAAAACAGCTCAGATTGACAATCCTCATAAATCTCAACAAGTCAAAATTGCTGAAAGAAATTTAATTGAAAAAACAGATGTAAGCATGACAAAATCAATGGTTCCTTTCAGCCTTGAGGGAGAGATTTAAAAAATCAAAATTAACATACCTCTGGCTGAATTAGTGACCCAAGAAGTGTACAAAAACCAGGTGCTAAAAGCTTTGAATATAAATGTTGAAACTGATACTTTGAAATTGACAGATGACAAGCCATAGCTGTTGTTTGGTCCTAAAATTGAAGGAAAATACCAAGAAGGAGCTATGCCTCCCTTCTATGTCAGTCTAAACATACATGACAAGATCTTACACAATGCCATGCTAGATTCAGGAGCATCACACAACCTTATGCCCAAAGTAATAATGGAAAGCTTAGGCTTAGAGATTATTAGACCATATAAAGACTTGTATTCCTTTGATTCCAGAAGGGTCAAATGCTTGGGGTTAATTAAATATTTGTGTGTTAACTTGTCTCAAATTCTTTCCAAGAACCTTGTTATGGATGTATTAGTAGCTGACATTCCCCCAAAATATGGTATGCTTTTGTCTAGATCATGGGGAGCTAAAATTCAGGACACCCTTCAAATGGATATGTCTTATGCCATCATACCAGTGTTTGGTCAAACTAGAAGATTATATAGGGAAACCCTCATGAAATACATGGTGAGCAGCAAGGACAAACCTCACAACACTCCTATTTATTCCACCCATTCAAATCTAGACTCCTTTATTTTATACAATGAAGATGAAGTCACCCAAACAAAGAAAGAAAATGAGCAGGACATTAGTGCATCAGAGCATTCAGAATTGTCTTCCTCTCAACCTCTAGATATCTCAACTCCCAGTAGCTTTGAGCAACACAAAATAGATGAGAATGAAACAAGAACACTTTGGAGGATGAGCTTTGATGGTTCTTGCAGCAAAAAAAGTGTAGGGGTTGGTGTATGGATACACAACACAAACAAGGGACATGCCCGCAAATCAGAATTTTCACGCACTAACAACATTACAGAATATGAAGCCCTTCTCCTTGGCCTGCACATACTTAAATATTTAAAGGCCAAAAATATATCAGTGCAGGGAGACTATGAGTTAATCATCATACAAATCAAAGGGGAATATGCAACCAAAAACCCCAGACTCAGAGAATATAGAAACACTGTTTTAGACCTCCTAAAAACTTTTGAAAAATATGAACTCATGTTCATACCAAGAGCCCAAAATCACCTGGAAAACGAACTTGCTTTTGCTGCTAGTAATTGCCAAATATCACAAATTGGTGAAAAAATCATTATAAAGGTAAAAAACAGACCAACAGTGCCTGATAACGAGGATCATTGGCAGGTTTTTAATAATGATAAACATATAGAGGATTTCCTGCAGTCAAAAAATGAGTTTTCCATAGCATCATCAAGTTTCAACCATGAAAAAGAATTTTTAAATGGAGAACTAATTCCTGAAACAAAGACTTCCTCTCCTACTGATATAAATCAGTTTGATCATCTTTTTAAAGCAAAGTTATCTGATGATCCAAACCAAAAGGACCTCAAAGTTATAGAGTGTAAAGGTGATACCATACCCAAAGGCCTAGATCCATTAGAACAACTCTTTGATTTCAACGATGTGGCTAAGGAACCAAAGGCAGAAACCATGGAAACTAATGTGGAAGAACAAAACATAGGCAGCCCAACTGAGCCTAAAATGATTAAGTTGTCTAGCACCCTTCCTGCCCACATCAAACATCAATACATAGCACTCTTCAAAGAGTTTATAGATGTTTTTGCATGTGACTATAAAGATTTGAAATCATATGACACCAGCATCATTCAGCATAAGATCCCTCTTAAGGAAAATAAAAAACCTTTCAGACAGAAATTAAGGAGGATAAACCCTGTTTTGTTTCCTGCAGTAGAAAAATAAATTAGGAAGATGTATGATGCATGGATCATTGTTCCTCTCAGATACTCAGACTGGGTCTCCAATCTAGTATCTGTCAGGAAGAAGACAGGGGAAATTAGGCTGTGTATTGATTTCAGGAACCTAAATAGAGCCTCTCTGAAAGATAACTACCCCTTGCCAAAAATGGACCACATCCTTCAAAGGGTAGTTGGGTCAAAAATAATATCATTATTGGATGGGTTCTCAGGTTACAATCAGGTTCTGGTTCTCCCAAGTGACCAGCATAAAACAGCCTTTACCACACCTTGGGGGACATTCATGTATGTCAAAATGCCATTTGGCTTGATGAATGCAGGGGCCACCTTCCAGAGGGCCATGGACATAGCCTTCTCAGAAGACATAGGCTATTTCGTAATCATTTACCTTGATGACATTATTGTTTTCTCCAAAACTGATGAAGAACATTTGGAACATTTAAGGAAAGTTTTTTAGAAATGCAGAAGATTTGGTTTGTCTTTAAATCCCAAAAAGACACTCTTTGGCCTCCAAGAAGGAAAGCTTCTTGGTCATATAATCTCTGAAGAAGGAATCAAGATAGATCCTAAAAGAATTGAGGGCATACTGAATATCAGCCACCCTAGGAACCTCAAAGAATTACAATCTTTCATTGGAAAGATTAATTTTTTGAGGAGGTTCATCCCCAACCTTGCTGAGCTATTAAGAAACATCACTAACATGCTCAGGAAAGTAGGTGTTAAATGGACAATGCAAGCTAAACAATCATTTGAACTGGTAAAGCAAGCCCTTACTCAAGCACCAGTCCTTATCAGTCCTGATTTCACCAAAGAGTTCTATATTTTTTCCTTTGCATTTGAACATACAATAGCTACAGTATTGTTGCAAAATAATAGCATGGGGCAAGAACAACCTATATCCTTCTTCAGTAAAGCCTTAAGAGATTCCCCACTCAAATACAATATCATGGAGAAGCAAGCCTTGGCCCTGGTAAAAGAATTAAAGGATTATAGGGTGTACATTTTACATTCATTGCCTTTGTGCCACACATCGTAGTTAAAGATATTATAAGTCAGGACCCCGATGGTAAAAGGGGAAAATGGATTGCCACTATTCTTGAGTATGACTTAGAAATCAGGCCTACTAAACTCATCAAGGGACAAGGATTAGAAAAACTCATGGCTGAGTCTAACTTCAAAGCTCTAGATATGAACATGGTTGTTGCCTTAGAATAGATAGAAGAGATCCCAACACCATTTACTGAAGAAACATTCATGAACTCTCCATGGTATGATGACATCATTTATGTGTTGCTTTATTTAAATGCTCCTCCTTCTTTGTCAAAAACGAAAGCCAGATTTGTAAAACAGAAGGCTTTAAATTATTGTATGATAGATGGTGTTTTATATTGGAAAAATGTTGTTGGGATACTGCTAAAATGTTTACTTGAGAATGATGCAGGAAAAATCATGCGTGAAATGCATGAAGGAGAATGTGGAGGGCACTTAAATTGGAAAACCACTGCAAACAAAATCCTTAGATCTAGTTACTATTGGCCCAACCTTTTCCCAGACACCCACAAACTAGTAATGTCTTGCCACAAATGCCAGATTTTTTATGGTAGAAGAAAGCTCTTGCCCTTACCCTTGAAACCTATTAGTGTTGAAGCACCCTTTCAACAGTGGGGTTTGGACTTCACAGGGGAAATCCATCCATCTTCCTCAGCCTAGCACAAATGGATCCTCACAGCCACTAATTATTTTACTAAATGGATAGAGGCCATACCCACTAGGAATGCTACTAACTCTGTCATTATTAAATTTCCTGAGACCAACATATTGTCCAAATTTGGCTATCCTAGAAAAATAATCACAGACAATTTTGCTGCCTTTAAATCCAAGAAGATGGTTGATTTCTTCCATAAATATCAGATCACCCTGGGCCACTCCTCAGCCTATTACCCCCAAGCAAATGGACTTGTTGAATCTTCCAACAAGAGCCTGATCAACATCATCAAGAAGTTGTTGAAGCAGAATCAGAAAGCATGGCATAGTAAGCTTGTTCATGCCTTGTGGGCTGATAGATTAACCACCAAAAGGTTATGTGACAAAATAAGGACTAAATCAAATGAATTCCAAGTTGGGAATGTGGTTCTCAAATGGGATTCAAGGAGAGAAGAAAAAGGAAAAAATGGTAAGTTTGAAAATCTATGGAAAGGGCCCTACATTATTCACTCCATAAGAAGGCATAACACATTTTTCCTGCAAGAGCTGAATGGTGAAGAAGTGTTGGGAGGTCCTGTCAATGGTAGGATGCTTAAACACTATTTATGTCAAGATTCTTAGTTTCAAGAGTTTTTTATCCATTTTAAATACCATTTGCATAAATAAAAAAAAAAAGAAAAATACAAAAACAATAGAAAAACAAAAAGAGGGCAGAAATAAAATAAGAAGGGTATAGCCCCATACCAAAAAGGAAGGAAAATAGGAAAGTGTGCAAGCTCAAATGCCACTACTTCAAGGAGCACTACTGTCCAATCATACATCCTAATCATGATTGGGCAGATTTCAATTTATTGCTGATAGGATAGTGAAGAAGATTTTCCAAACTGTTTAATCTTGGCTTATCGGTAGAACAGATTAGGATAGAAGAAAGAAAGGTTCAAACATGCTGAAAATTTGAACCTAGAATCATAGGAAAATATGGCTCTAATTCTCTCAAAACTTGAGCCAAAGAGAATAAAGAGAACTGGTTCTAACATGCTCAAAACTTGAACCAGCAAAGAAGAAAATAAAACAGCTCTAACAAGATCAAAACTAGAGTTGGGATGAAGAAAAAAAGGTGACTCTAAAAAGCTCAAAACCTGAGTCACAGCAAGAAGGAAGAATGTTTTTGAATTCCAGATATTTAAACCTTCCAAGTTTTGTTTTAATTTCTGCTAGTTTCAGTTCATGTGCAGCTTGTATTTATGCCATGGACCCATAGAAAATCAGACAGTCTAATCCTGGTTTGACTGTGTTTTCAATTTTTGTCTTAGAATATAGAGAATGAAAATATGTCAGACTGTTTAATCCTGACAGATATTAGATTAGGTAAAGAAACTTATGAGTTCAACTGCTTAATATGAACTCATGGAGAAATAAGGGTAGCATTAGATAGGTTTATTTTTCTGTTTGCAGAATAAAATGTTGGAAAAAGAGTTTTCCAGTCCAAGTGAACTCATAGGAAGAAAAAATGCTATGACAGTAGGAATGGGTAGGTAGAGATGTTGTTTTGAAGAATGATAGTTTTTCAGGTTGCTGCAAAGGTTATCAGATCAAAAGAATACCAATCAAGGAAAGAAAAACTGCTGCCCAATGGAAAGGCACTGGTCTACTAAATACAGAGATTACTGAGGTTCTGGACACCTAAAGGGAAAGTTTTCCTCCCCAAGTGGAGCCACTATTAGCCACCTATAAATTCTGATATGCTAAATGGTGGCTAAATTTGTGTTCAAGCCTTCAAGAGATTTATTTCTTTGAAAATCCATCATCTTTGAAGTCTTATTATGATTCTTTATCCCTTTGAATTAATCTTCATTGCTATTTCCATCTTAAAGCCATGCTAATTCACCAAAGAAAGTTGTTCCAAAGGCCACTGAAACTGCCTATTTTCACTTATTTCCCTCCATTTTCATAAAGCCTTCTTTTCATCTTTTAACCCTCCATTTAGCCTCTAAAAGCCTTAAATCCCCTTTAAACCCTCAAAGATTCATTTACAGGTTTAAAGACCCTTTCTTTTCCTCTCTACCGAAAGCCAAAAAACCCTAAAAAACCCTTCAAAAATCCTAAAAAACCCATTTTTTAACATTAAGGCCTTAAGCCCCTTTCGGCCTTATCCCTAGCCCCTTTTCCGCATGTGACCCGGAGCCATAGCCAGGTGCTAGCCCTTATCACCAATCGTAATCAGAGTTTCCTTTCCCTGACTTTGCCTTTATTCTTCCAATCTTCTGATGCGATGAGCCCCTTCTCCTTCGATCGCCGATTTGATCTGGACCGTTGAATCCACAAGAACCAACAGCCAAGATTCAATCGTGCTTCGCATGTTCCTTTCCCCTTTTTACTTTTCCGCTGGTCACCGATTAGATCTCCACCGTCGATGTTTTTAGATCCAACGCCCAGCGTTCCATCGCATCGCTCCATCGGTTCTTTTCTTTGCTCATACTCGCGCCCGCTGATTTGATCTAGACCGATGAATCCACAAGAACCAACAGCGAGGATCTCATTGCGCTCCGCCCATTGCCCTCTGTCATCACCCGCCGATTAAATCCTGACCATTGATCATCTTTCAGATCGGACGGCCCTCGCATAATCGCATATCGCAAAGGCTTAGTCACTTACCCTTTGACCTCCGCCGATGCGATGCTCTGATGAGATCTCCACCATTCATTTCCCTTGATCTAACGGCCCGTGCTTCATCGCAGTGTCGCCATCCTCTTGACCCTTCATCCACCATCTTTAATATCCATCATTGATCTATCAAGATCCGACAGCCCTCATTTAACCCACCGATCACCCCCAGGATTTTTCCTCCGTACTCCCGGTCCCACCACCAATGCCCCCGTTTCCTCTCATTTTCACCTTTTTCCTATGTATTTTCCCATGCATAAATTTTTACATTTTAACACTAAAATTCATTTTTTTGCACCTACTCAGTTTAAACCTTGGTTTTCGTGGTGTTGCGTCATGAAACCTTTCTCCGCCACATACCCTTTTACCTCGCAGCTCTTCATCCATCGCGTTCAACCTGCACCGTTGGATCTGGAGCCTCCAATCCAATGGTCGACGATCAATCTCACGTAATTTTTGAGCCCTTTCCACAGTGCGCAAATTTTACGCGATAAAAGTGGTTTTCAAAATCCACACGTCACTCGCTGAGTGGAATTGCGTTCCAAAAGGTGAACCGCCTCCCCCCCATTTTGTTGTGCGAAAACCATTCCTGATTTTCCGCCATACCGCCTACCCTCCGCAATGTATTTTTGCTTTAAATCTCAGCCGTTGATCTCTGAGATCGAACGGCTTGTGTTATATCACGATATCAAACACGGTTGTTTCCCATATGATCCCAAATGACTTCATCAAGCGATCTCCATTGTAGATCATCCTAATCTAACGGTCCACGTTCATCCTCGCACCCAACCTCCATCGACCTGGTTAGCTGCTCTGCCAGGGTTTTTTTCGATTTTCTGATGTAATCACATTCTTCCTCACTGCTCCTTCGCCACCCCAGAGCCTCTGCAAGCAGTCTAAACCAAGCCCGCAGGATTTCATAACATGTTCTCGTGTGTTTGTGGGTTTTTTTCATGGCCGATGAAGGAATTAATGTTTTACAGTCACAAAGGTGACACAAAAGCTCAGATGGCAATCTTAGGGCCATGAAACAACGTCAAAGAGCATCAGTACAGAAGAAGTTCGAGCAATTAGCAAAGTGAAAACATAAACAGAGTTGAAATAGGTTGAAGTGCAAAGAGACAGAGTAGTTATTAGGGCAGAATGTTGACTGACACAGACGTAGGCCATCCCATGCACACAAGCCTGCCAAGCAGTTATTACACTGGGGAAGCTACTACAAACTATCAAAAGCAGTTATTTAGAAGTATGGGAGTCCTCATAGCCCATTCTTCACTTAACTCACACCAAGAAGATGACAGTACCACTCTAGATGGTTTTTCCTCTCAAGGACACCCTGTGGGTGATTTCTATCATATCAAAATGGTCTCAACAAGCTACAAAGTTATTGATCCTGTATAGAATTTAATGTTATGTTTATGACATAGGATGGAGCATTCGAATGCTCTCTCCTACCTCTGATGTTCATTAAAACTTTCCTCACCTACTTTTCCTCATTTTTCCTATAAAGACTCTTCGAAGTCTCATTGTAAAAGGTTGGAATTTGGTGATTTCTAAAGTAATACATATTGCTACTTTGAGGAAGCATTGGTGTTCTGAAAGAGTGTGAAGATCTTTGTTTTTTTGTTGATGAAGGAGGCTGGACCATTGGATCCCTGAGCCTGGTTTTGGTGAAGTACTTCTTATTGTTAATGTTATTTCCCATTTTCCACTTTGTTCCATCATGCTTTGCTTACAGTAGGATAAGAAGTTTAGGCAGAGAAATATATCTTAGAAGCACCTCTGACCTGTTTATCCTTCACTGTTTATATGTTTTCCACTACTGAACATGACAGGGTAGTCTAATAGCTCTCTTAAATATTCAGTTTGTTTTATTTCAGAAATGGTTAATTCGGTTGTGCTAAAGACTGTGTAGGCGTTCCCTCTTTCTTTACCACTGAATATTGTATCTGAAGTCTCCGTTTGATTATTAATGCTTGCAGTTTGACAGTGAGGTCTGTTTCAATCATACCCTCTGTTCATTATTGTAATTATTGTGTTGAAGGTCCCTATAATTGCAGTCCTAGATGTCTAAGGCGCTCCCTCTTCTTTGAATGCAATTCTATGTTTTTGTTGATTAAGCCTTCAGCAGTAAACTCATAGGAGGAAATAGGGCGTTCCCTGAATCCTATAGTTCAATAAGAAGGTTTTAGTCTGCATTTCTCCTTTTCTTTGAGTGTTACATTGATTGAGTCCAAAGCAGTGAGCTTACTGGAGGAAATAGGGCATTCCCTTAATCTTTTAAGCCATTGTGAAAGGGTTTAGTCTGCTTTTCACTCTTAGTCCTTAATGTTCATCCCATTTCACCTATATTGCTCAATAGATCCTTGACCAAGTTATATTTTCCCTTTGGTTTCCCTTACTTCTCAATCAGAACTATTTGGACTTTCACATGACTCCATTGCCCAATGGCTTGTAGATTTCCATGCTCTATCTATACCACATGAAACACATCTGTCCAACCAACAAAACAAACAACCCTGCACTTCATAACTAGCCTAAAATTAACTACCTAAACCATTCAAGACATATCCTTAGAAACATATTGAGAGATCCCTCTTTGAGACTAGGAGGGCTAAATCCTAGAGCTCTAAAGCTTGGTTCTGATGTTGCCTTGTCTTTTGGCTAGCCAATCTACCAAAATAGAGGACTATACAGCAGGTGATCACAGTGGGACCTATTGAGTTTCATATTTTCTTAGACCATGTAAAAACTTTAGACCCTTAGCTTGACAAAGAAACACCTTGTGGAATTATCCCACCGCTCACAATAACAACTCCTATAGAGATAATAGGGTAGGTCAAGTGCCTTAACCCCTGTAAATTGCATAAGGAGTCTAAGATGATAAGTATAGACCCTGGATTATCTCCCCTCACAAGTGAAATGCCTCATGATAGCCAACATCAAAGGTGCATATTTTTGTTTGAGATGTGAAAAAGGAAAAACAGTGATGCTACCCTGTCTGTACCTCCTTTTGAGAAATGGAAAAAACAAATCTCTTCGATCTGTAAATTGTGAGACCAGTGCATATTTCATACATAGATTGACTGTAGGGGCATTCACCGGATCTTTAACCTTTCAAAGAAAGGATGAATCCGGAGGCTATCTGGCCCTTCTACAGACTCTGCCTAAAGAAATAAAAAGTAATCACAAAGATCCGATCAATGAAAGTATTTTTTTTAAGTGAAAAGTATTCATTGATCCAGCTTTAATATGTGAATAGACAAGTATACATATTATGCAAATGAAGTGTAGTGGTTTGAAGATGAAATAACAAGTTTTGTTCACTGTTTAAACCTGCTTGGGAAAAGTTTGCTTATAAAAATTTACTGTTTAAAGGAGCAGAATCTGAAAATATGCAGCAAAATTATACAGTATGACAGCAAATAATTGTTTAAGCAGTTCACCCCTCTCTTGGCCTACCTCCGCTGGATCAAGCATCCCAAAATGGGCTTGTCCTCTTTGATTAAATTGCTCAAAATGTGAATACAACTGTATAGAAGCCTCAAAGGGAAAATTACACTGCAAATTAAGATTCAGAAGGCTCAAATCAGTATAAACTGACTAAAAAATCACCTCCATTGGATGAAGGTAGACCAAAACAGCTCTTCTTCCCTTAGGCCCTAGTGGCTCCACGACCAAAAATTCTGGTAAATCCTCTGTTAGAGCACCCTGATGGCTCTAAAAACACTCCCAGCAGCTCCAGAATGTCGAAGAGACCCAAAATCAAAAAAAAATTCGTCCAAAAAGGACTTTCCTAGCCCAAGTTATGGCTAACTGAAGTTTGCCCTTCAAAAGCTCCGCTAACTGTGGAGCACTGGAGTTAACTCCAGTTAAAATAGCAACTTCCAAACTGCTGGACGCGCCGACCCGGCGGATGGTTAACTGAAATATTAAATGTGACAGTTTTAAGAACCCCGCATTCACATGCGCGTCCAACCCTGCACGTTTATGAAATCCGCTCCAACGTTGGAACCACGTTCTTAGACTAAACCCACGTAACCATACATACATTTAAATCACGTGCCCATTAACAACTTTAGAGTTATGGGTTTTGAACCATTTCATATTTCGTTGCCATGGGATTAATGGGTTTAACATAGTTTGGTTTTAATAATATATAGTGTAGTTTTAATAATATAATTTTAATAAAGTTTAATTAAATTTTGAAATTAATTAAAATATATAATTAATTAATATAATATATGATTAATTAAATCATATAAAATATTAAAACTATATAATTTAATTAATTCATTAAACTTTAATAAAAAAATAAAATTATTTCAACACATAATATTAAAAAACTTTTCTTTCAAAATTGAAAGTTATTGGGCGTTTTCAAACTACAATATCTCCTCCATATGGCAACGGATTTGAGTGTTGTTTGCGGCGTTGGGATCGTATCGCCGAGATCTTTCCAGTCGATCTATTTTGGATCAATTATGAGCACTTTCATTTTTTAGCCTTTTTCCATGGCTTGGACTTGAGCTCCTCATCACACCTCCCAAATGAGAAGCTTTTGGACCCCAAAAGCTCACTGAAATGCTGAGCTGAACTGTAGTACAGAAAATGAGAGAATAACAACATCCTCTTCTCTTCAGCCTTCAAAAATTTTCCTGAATTGCCAACTGTTCACATGGCGAATTTTGTTGAATGAGCCATGTACTTGTGCCGAATCCCGACCAAGTTTTCTTGCCATACCAATCTGCCATACTGAAACCAGCAATGACACTTGCTGAACTTTGTGCCCTCTTTGCTTGCATGCCTTTCCAACTCATGGAATCTTGCACTGCTTTGCACTGACACTTCGTTCTTTGCACCAAACGACACCGAAAAGCATCTTGTGCAACATACGACATCAACAACAAGTTGACAATGAAATGTGCTATACAAATGACACACAAACTTTGTAACAAGTGTGCACACAACCGACACAAGTCGATAAACAACAAGATACATCTTGACAAACATATGTGTATGTATCATGTACAATGAACTATATACAGTTCGCTAATTACACATACAACCTCTATGTACATGTGCATCCTCAACTCTTCTTTTCAAATACCAACAAGTACATCATCCCAAAAACATGTGGGTGATCAAGAGCTGAACCAAAAGACATTGCTGCAACATAAGTGAGTATCATACTCATCTTTTACACCTCCATGGCGAAATTTTGCAACAACAAAGAAATTCCTTCAACTGAAACTTCTTATACATGCAATCTTGCATCAACTTTTCAACTGAAATACATGCATACCAATCTGAAATTTGCATGTACAAACTGAGTATGACTTACTGCATTAAGAAGTTAATCCACTTCCTACCAAGCCACCTCCATGGCATCTTTTGCTGCAACTGCAATTCTTCATGTGAATCTTCCATTTCCACATCGATAATGGACTCCATAGATCCACTTGCGCCAAACTGTTTGTCCCTTAGCTGCATATGCTTTGGACGATTTGTTGGATGCAAAGTCCAACAATGAGAGACATCATGTCCCTTCCTTTGACAAACTGAGCAAATCTTAAGTACTTTCTGAGAAAGTTCTCTTTGCCTCTTCTGCTTCCTGTGTGCTTTCTTTTTCAACCAGCATCTTGAAGCAACATGGTTAACTCCACCACAAAATGTGCAACAAAATTTTCTTTCATTTGAACAAGAAAAATGATCATTCTTTGCTGAAACATAATCAAATTGATCATGTGAATGATTATACCTCTTTTGCTGCATGGAATGTCCATCTTCTTGCTGCAATGAAGGCTTCAAACAATGGTAAGGAAGATTGCCATCATGACATTGAGAACTTGGGACAAAGGTTCTCTTTAAATTTGCATCACATTCTTGAATGCATTAGCTCAAAGCTTCGCCATTAAGCTGCTCATAGCCAAGACCCATATTCTTGGGATGCTCCACAACACAAATAGGCTCAACAATGCCTTGTGCATGCTTGCCCAAACCTTTGCCTTCTTGATAGCCCATTTTCAACATTAATTTGGACCCAAAACCTCTTGTATGTTTTTCAAAAGAACCTACATACTTTTCAATGGAGGAACTTGAAGACAAGTTGGAACGATTATCCTCTTCCTCACGCTTGTTCTTGGACAAAGCTTCTTGAGCTTGAAGAAGCTGCAACTCCATATCATGCAGTCTTAGAAGAATGACTTCTTTCTCTTCCTGCATAGCTAGCAATTGTGCATGAAGCTTAACGCTTTCTCATTCTTCATGTCATCATTGAAGAATCTCGTGAAGGAGGAAACTTCACTTGTAGAAGAAGATGACATGTTTGTGGCTGATTCTAAGGCTATTGAGGATGAAATGGAAGGTGGATGTAATGGCACTCTAGCCCTCCTTGGTTGAGGATTAACTTGTTCTCTAACCAATTGACCTTCCCCTCTTTTCAATTTCAGCCTAGTGAGCATCAAATTTTGCAGAATAACACAATTTACTTGCACAAATTTCACAAAATCTTAAGAAAAACCTTGAGCTCCGATACCAACATGATCTGAAATTGTGAGAACAAAGTATTTCTCATACAGAGATTGACTGTAGGGGCATTCACTGGATCTTTCACCTTTCAAAGAAAGGATGAATCCGGAGGCTATCTGGCCCTTCTACAGACTCTGCCTAAAGAAATAAAAAGTAATCACAAAGATCCGATCAATGAAAGTATTTGTTTTAACTGCAAAGTATTCATTGATCCAACTTTAATGTGTGAATAGACAAGTATACATATTCTGCAAATGAAGTGTAGAGGTTTGATGATGAACTGATAAATTTTGTTCTCTGTTTAAACCTGCTTGGGAAAAGTTTGCTTATAAAAATTTACTGTTTATAGGAGCAGAATCTGAAAATATGCAGCAAAATTATACAGTATGACAGCAAATAATTGTTTAAGCGGTTCACCCCTCTCTTGGGCTACCTCCGCTGGGTCCAAAAGCCTCTAATTAGGCTTTTTCCTCTTTGATTAAATGCTCAAAATGTGAATACAAATGTATAGAAGCCTCAAATGGAAAAATACACTGCAAATTAAGATTCAGAAGGCTCAAATCAGTATAAAATGACTAAACAAACACCTCCATTGGATGAAGATAGTCCAAAACAGCTCTTCTTCCCTTAGGCCCTGGTGGCTCCACGACCAAAAATGCTGGTAAATTCTCTGTTAGAGCACCCTGATGGCTCTGCAAACACTCCCAACAGCTCTAGACTGTCGAAGAGACCCAGAATAAAAAAAAAATTCGTCCAAAAAGGACTTTCCTAGCCAAAGTTATGGCTAACTAAAGTTGGCCCTTCAAAAGCTCCGCTAACTGTGGAGAACTGGAGTTAACTCCAGTTAAAAGTGGCAACGACCCCCAAATCTGTCGGGTGCACTCTAAATTCGGCGGATGGTTAACTGAAATATTAAATGTGATGGTTTTAAGAACCCCGCGTTCACATGCGCGTCCAACCCTCCACGTTTATGAAATCCGCTCCAATGTTGGAACCACGTGCTTAGACTAAACCCACGTAACCATACATACATTTAAATCACGTGCCCATTAACAACTTTAGAGTTATGGGTTTTGAACCGTTTCATATTTCGTTGCCATGGGATTAATGGGTTTAACATAGTTTGGTTTTAATAATATATAGTGTAGTTTTAATAATATAATTTTAATAAAGTTTAATTAAATTTTGAAATTAATTAAAATATATAATTAATTAATATAATATATGATTAATTAAATCATATAAAATATTAAAACTATATAATTTAATTAATTCATTAAACTTTAATAAAAAAATAAAATTATTCCAACACATAATATTAAAAAATTTTCTTTCAAAATTGAAAGTTATTGGGCGTTTTCAAAATGCATATTGGGCAAATTCAAACCGCAATATCTCCTCCATACCAATCGTATTTGAGTGATGTTTGTTGTATTGGGATCGTATCAATGAGTTCTATCCATTCATCCATTTCTGAGAAACAGGCACTTTCATTTTTTAGCCTTTTTCCATGGTTTGACTCGAGCTCCTCGATCACTTTCCTACCTACCATTCCCTGAACCATTTCTCACCCACTGAGGGGATACAGGTGGCCTCAGATATGGACACTGTTGAAATCTAAAATTTAATCCCTGCAAGGTCTGAATGTTTGTTTTGAAATTTAAGGATGAGGAGCCTTGTAAGCTCAGGATTACTCTTCACCTGTTTGACCCTCTCACAAAAATGAAAACATCTTGTGTTTTGGAAGCATGACAAGATCCTAGGAGAGGATGTGATAGCCACTTTATTCTAGGGTTCCAACCTCTTAACTTTCCCTCCCTTGTGCTTTGATTTTGGAGGTCTTTTATTGCCTTGACTATCACTATTGTTTTCCATCTCTGACATGGTGATGGAGGGGGGCACTGATTTGGAATTTTTGAGGCCTTTTGAGTGTTTTTTGCAACTCAAGGTTTTCTAATCACAAATGCAGCAATCAGCCTTAATTTCCTCCCCCACACTTTCTGTTGTTTTAAGTTTAGTTTCAAAGTGTCACTGCTTTCCTTGTCTTTGGCCTAGGGTTTCACCCTCCTAGGTTATTACCTTAATCATTTGAAACAAAATGTTTATTTTTGTAAATTTGACTCGGGGATTTGCAAAGAAAAACCACTTACCACTTTTCTTTAAACTTGGAGGCACCCTTGAAGACAAATTTGTGCAGTTGGGGGTCTTTCTGGCCTGTTTGGCACCTCCTAGAACTTTGCGCAGTGCCTGGGTGGCTGAATGCCCTTTTGCACAGCGCCGGGGTGTCGGGCGCCTATTTGCGTAGCGCTTGGGCGTCGGGCGCCTGTTTGCGTAGCTCCTGGGCATCGGGCGCCTGTTTGCGCAGCGCCAGGGCGAAAAAGATAACCTCTGCACGCGTTTCTGAGCAGTTCAAGCACCTTTTTGCGCAGCGCCCGAACTTTGCGCAGCGTAGAAGAAGACTTTGTGCAACGCGATGTAGAAACAAACGGGAAGAAAGGCACTTTGCGTAGCGTCGATTCTAGCTTTGCGTAGCGCCTGGATTTTGCACAACATTTTGATGAATTTTCCCAGAAATGGCCCAGAAACTCTGTTTTCTCTCCTTGGAGTTTTTCTCTCCTTGCAAAGTGCGGGAATTACTCACTCAAAGAATTCAAAATCCTTAATTCCTTTAGGAAAAATAAAAATCAAAATATGAAACCAACTTTTGTAATTTTTAATGTTTATTTATCTTTTCTCACTGTGCCCTTTTTTGACTGTTTGGAGTTTGCAGGTGGTGTATTTGATCTACAAAGTTGTTTTTCTCTATTTTCCAAGGGCTTCTCAGGTTTCTCTTTAATCTTGCCAATCTATTTGAAGATATCAAGACTATCCCTGTCCACTTTTTGAAGGAAAATAGACTTGTCTTTGGATTCTTTATCGTTTTATACAAACAGCGAACCTATCCCCTTTTTTTCCATTTCTCCCTTTTAAAATGATATCCCTTGTATACCCTCTATAGTCTATCAAAGCTTATTCATCACTTTACAACAATCTTCAATGTGAATTTGATGACAATTGCAGTGGATTTTGTCCTTGGTGGCCTTTGTGATGTTTTCTTGCCTACGACCATTGTTTGGTTTAACAACCCTAAAGAAACCATGTTTCTCCTTTAAACATATGCCTGCATCCCTTTTCTCGTTTTTGGATGTCTTCTAGTGAAATTTTCATCCCATTACTTTACCTCTCCTTTTACTGATGGCAACCCTGATCATTTGTTTGCAAAAATATGAACAAGGGCAGTTGTCCCTTGTAATATTTATGTTTTTAAGCTAAAAGGCTTTTTTTACATGACTGTTTAACCAATATTGGGCCAAATTTCTTGATTTTATTCTTCTTTGAATATAATTTCTTCATATAGGAAAGCATAGTTTGCAGGGCACCAAATCCATCCTATGGTTGAGTGGAACCTTAGGTGACCTAATGGGGCTTTCTTGGATTTGGGCTTTGGACTGAGATCTAGATTTAGGGTTCAAAAGTGTAAGATAGTATCCATGCCAGGCTTGGTGTATTTGAGGAGCTAAGGTTCAACATACTTGACTATCCAAAGGGCCTGCAGAGACAATCAGTGTTTGGGAATATTATGGAAGAGGCAGCAAGGTTATTTGATTGGTAGGTTTAGGTAGTAGTGGAGAATTCTGGAGGTAAGCAAAAACAGAGGTTTTGAGCCAAGGAGATAAGTTAAGTTTAAAAATGAATTGCTTGAGCCTCTGATGGGTCTTCCGGGAGTAGTGGGCCAGTCATGACTAGATAGGATGACAAAATAGTGAAAATTTTATCTTGAGGATAATGAAGGTAGTGAGATTTCTATAACTCACTATGTTCTATAAACTTTGTTTCTAGAAATCTTGGGGTAATCATTTAGTCATCACAAAAGCAAAAATTTATTGATGACTAATAGTGGCCCCACTGGGAGGGCAGCTCCTTCAGAGGTGTCCAACTTTCTGTTGTGATCTTCTTGGTTTATGAATACTAGTGCCTCATCCATCTAGTATATTTTTACCTCTTTCACTTGGTGATGCTTGCTTGAAGTTGTGATCTTAGTAATCTAAAAACATGATTAATATCAAAATCATCTCTACCTACCCATATTACTTGGCCTAACATTTTTTCTTCACTTGGGTGCACTTGGATTTGCAAACCCTCAACATTTTTCTTTTTGAGAACACAAATCAAACTATCTAATTGTACCCTTATTTCTTCCAAGAGTTTAGATTAGGCTAATGAACTCTCTTATTCTCTAGCTAAGCTACTCAACTGCCAAGATTAAACTATTTGACAGGATTCATTCACTAAACTACAACATGAAATTGAAAGCATGGCTAAATCAGGATTTGACAATCTAACTTACCATGGGTTTGTGGCATAAGAACAAGTTGCACACAAACATTATTTTGCATAGAAGTAAAATTGAAAGATAAGGGTTGTGCTCTATCATTTGTTATGCATCCTCATCTTCCTCTTTGGTTCTGTTTTGAGTATGTGGAACTAGTATCTTTTCATTCCCTAATCTATCCTTTTTTATAGGTCAAGTTTGAATGATTTAACAAGCTCTCTTTCACTAACTTATCGGCAATAAATTGAAAACATGTTTATCCAAGATTAGGCTAGATGACTAAACAAGAATTTTTGGCACAAGTAGTGGAATTTAGGCTTGCACACTTTCAGCATCACTGTTTTTCGGGTATGGGGCTGTACCTCTTTTCAAATCTGCCCTCTTTTTCTACCTTTCTTTGTTTTTGTGTTTTTTCATTTTTTCCAAACAATCTAGAACTAAAAAGATGCTCACAAGGCTGAGCTTATTTTGCATACCTATCTATCCTAATCTAACCTATACATGATATATATTCATTTGGTGAACTCCCTTTTCCAATATAACCAATCAAGTAGATGATTCCATGATTGATCTTGTTTTAGCTCTTTGAAAGTGCTGAAGAAATCAAAAGGCCACTTCCACATCACTTGTTTTCGAATAGAAGTGCCTAAAAATTTTCTCACACTTTGCAACAAAATTTTATTGGAAAAACACACTCCTTCAGATTTCTCAAGGAAAAAAACAAATGGATCTTGGAATAATACCTGATCTAGATTATTTGAGATGTAGCTTCATTCAGGACTACTCCTTCTTCCACTTGGCTATGGTTGGGACTCTTTTGGGAAAGAAACTCCACCTCTTCCTCATGATCATCTGAACTGGTAGACTCATCATATATTGCAATGTTATAATCTAGAAAACCTGATGTATTTTAAATGAATGGGTTGAATTATGTGAGGAGGCCATCATATTGATGAGTAGGAGCACTCCTTGTTAGTAAGTCTTCTTGTGAAAGTAGTTCAGCAACTCTTATGTGATTATCATTTTCCAAGTCTTCATCTACAATTTGAAATTCTATGGGACTTGGTGGATGTAATGCTGAAGCTGAGGATGATTCTTTGTCCCAAATGATTTCCTCATCCCTTTCAGGAAAAGGATTTTCATTAACAACTAGTTCAAGAAACTCATTATCTTTCCCAACCTCATCATCAAAACTAAAATACTGTTGATTTCCAATCATATGAAAATTATTTCTGAAGGACTGAAGTGAAGTAGAGCAAAGAGTCAGAGACTCCTCACTTACTTCTAAACTTTCAAGGCTTTCCTCATCAGTGTCATAGGTGACCTGTATTGGATTCTTGTTTTTTTCAAGCTGATGATAGTGAACTTCATCCCAAAAATCAACTGTTGATTTCTCTGCAAGGTTAGTTTCTGTTTGGAGAACATCATCATCAGATTGATCAAAATTTTGAGAATCATCAACATAAATAACATCACCAATCAAACATATTGGATTATCATTTTGTTCTTCTTTGAATTGATCTACAAGTTCACTTTCTGATTTATGGTATATGGGATTGGTAGGAGAATGAACAGAAATTTCTTGTTCACATAAAGGCTTAGAATTTGGCTGCATGTTTAGCATTTGATTTATTTCCTCTTCAATTAAAAGAGGAGGAATTTTTCTCTTTCTTTGGATAGAAGTAAAATATTTCTCTCTCTCTTGTGAAGGCTGATTTTGAGGTTGAATGTCTTCTTGAGCCTCATTTAGAAGGGATGATAAATCATCACTTGTGATTTTAGAGAGATCTTTTGGTTTTCCTTCTATTCCTTGATTGATTTATTCCTCAACTAACTCTTCTTCGTTGTCATGATAGATGTTTTGAGAATGAAAATCATGAATTTCTGCTAAGAGATCTTCAGGACACAAATTATCTAAATCATCACTATCTATAAGGTGATGTATGATATCCTGAAATTGATCACAACAATTTTCAGCTAATGATAGAGATGGACAATACCCTATATAGTTTTTATAAAATATCTTGTGGAAATCCTTTAAAGAAAACAAGATGCTAGGTTCTAGCCATTCATACCAATTTCTTGCCTTACCTTCTAATGTTACCATAAAAAATTTCATGAGGCGCCTCATGCCATTCAACCTTAACCTCCATATGTGTATGAAGCATGACAGAGATGTAACAAGGGGTCATCAAAATTTTCATTCGAAAGATAGGTAGGTTTTTTAACCAATTTATTTTCTGCATTCTCATGGGGGAACTCAGTGCAAATGTGATCTCTATTAATTGGAGCATATCTCCTTTGTATCCTTGGATCCATGTTTGTAAATAAGAAAGGGTCACCGAATCTTTTTCAACCAGCCTTAGAGTTCTCTCTGTAAAGGAGTCTTTAGGTATATTGAGATTTGTGGAGTTTTCTGAGTAAGGTTTCAACTTCCGTTCACATTGTTTAGCATGATTTGGATTTCTTTACTCATTCCTAGGGAGTCTCTGTGAGTACTAGTGGGGTTAATAGGCCTATAGGAGGCCATGGAGTCACAATAAGTGGATGATATTTATCGTTTTGAATATGTACTTGTTGTCCACCATCAACAACCGAGTACCAACTTAAAGAAGTTTGTGTGGCTTCTTTCCGAGGTCCTAAGGAATACTTAGATTGTCACCGACTCAAAAGGTCCCACCGCGATCACCATTGTGTTAGTGTGGCGATGAGGTGGTAGAGTCACTAGATATTCTAAGTCTAATTAAGGGTAAAAAGAGTCTTAAGAGGAGTTCAGGCACTATTGACTCGATGTCCCACCATGATCGCCATTAGTTTAGTGAGCGGTGGATAAATCCACAAGATAGTACTTAAGGGTTTTCTAAAAGGTTTAGGTGGTTTAGGAAATTTTAAGTTTGTTTATCACTCAAAGTCCCACCGTGATCGCCATTATGTTGGTGTGAGCGGTGGGATAAATTCGAAGATAGTATTCTTAAGTTTGACAAGGGATTTCCTGAAAGGTCAAGGAGTACTTAAGGCTATGACTTTTTTTCCGCGTAAAAAATCGAACCATCTATTGATATAGAAAGGTTACATAGCATATGCAGAGCATTTTCGTTTCCCTTGTTTTTCATAGAAACCTGAATCAGCTGTTTGTAGGAATTTCCAAGTGTTCCCCATGTTAAGGTCATGGATCATCTAAAAGGTTCCACCTCGATCGCCATTATGTTAGTGTGGCGATGAGGTGGAAAATTCACTCAGATTTTCTAAGTCAAACTTAGGGTATAAAATGTTTCCTAAGAGGTGTTAAAGCAACTATATACTCGTAAGTCCCCACCGTGATCGCCATTATGTTAGTGTGGTGGATGAATTTTTAACCACAGTTTCTCTACCATTGCCTTCGACCCCTCCTCTTGGCTTTTTTTTTACCGAGATTTTTCTACTTGTTCATTTTCTGCATTATCACTTTGAGTTTCTTGATCCTCAAAAAATTGACTAGTGTCATGACAGTCTTGACAGCTATCAAGACTATCATGAACATTTCCTTGCCTGCCTTGTACATCATGTTGACTATCTTCTTCATCCTACTCACTACCTTGTGTTTTATCACTCTTTTCCCCATCACTCCCCATATCCTCCCCCTCTTCTTCATGTATTTCTGTATTGGCCTCACTGACTTCTTCTCCCTCACTCTGATCACCATGTGATTCTTGATGTCCACTTCCTACTTCACTTGATACATCAAGAGAAGGAGAGGAAGAGATGTGTGCATGTGGTGAGGGTACTTGTGCAGATGGGGAAGGCAGATTTGTTTGAAGAGGATGTTTTGGTTTAGAAAAGAACTCATGGGTTATGAAAGCATCCCAAGGTACCCCCTGCTGTTTGAGATGATGTTCAACCACCATCTTGATCAGGGAATGGTGGAACAAGCTAGACATTTGTTGGGGAAAATTCCTCCTTTGAACAACAGAACTCATTTTCACAATACTCCTATAGAGATAGTAGGGTAGGTCATGTGCCTTAACACCTGTAAAATGCATAAGAAGTCTAAGGTGATAGGTATAGACCCTGGAGTATCTCCCCTCATAGGTGAAATACCTCATGATAGCCAACTCAAAGGTTCATATCTATGTTTGAGACATGAAAAAGGAAAAACAGTGATACTGCCCTGTCTATACCTCCTTTTGAGAAATGGAAAAAACAAATCTCTTTCCAGCTTACCATTCTTGAACCATTTCTCACCCACTAAGGGGATATCGGTGACCTTAGGTATGGACACTGTTGAAATCTCAAATTTAATCCCTACAAGGTCTGAATGTTTGTTTTGAAAATTAAGGATGAGGAGCCTTGTAAGCTCGGGATTACTCTTCACTTGTTTGACCCTCTCACAGAACTAAAAACACCTTGTGTTTTGGAAGCATGACAAGATCCTAGGGGAGGATGTGATATCCACTGTATTATGGGGTTCCAACCTCTTAAATTTCCCTCCCTTGTGCTTTGATTTTGGAGGTATTTGATTGCCTTGACTATCACTGTTGTTTTCCATCTCTGACATAGTGATGGGGGGGGCGGGGGGGGCACTGATTTGGTTTTTGAGGCCTTTTGAGTGTTTTTTGCAACTCAAGGTTTCTAATCACAAATGCAGCAATCAGCCTTAATTTCCTCCCCCACACTTTCTTCTATTTTAATTTTAGTTTCAAAGTGTCACTGCTTTCCTTGTCTTTGACCTAGGGTTTCACCCTCCTAGGTTATTATTTTAACCATTTGAAACAAAATGCCTTTTTTTGTAAATTTGAATTAGGGATTTTCAAAGAAAAACCACTTACCAATTTTATTTAAACTTGGAGGCACCCTTGAAGACAAATTTGTGTAGTTGGGGGTATTTCTTGCCTTTTTGGCACCTCCCATAACTTTTCGCAGTGCCTGGGTGGCTGAATGCCCTTTTGCGTAGCGCCGGGGTGTTGGGCACCTGTTTATGTAGCGCCTGGGCGTCGAGCACCTGTTTGCGCAGTGCCTAGGCGTCGGGCACCTGTTTGCGCAGTGTCGAGGCGAAAAAGATAACCATTGAATGCGTTTTTGGGCGGGTCGGGCGCCTTTTTGCGCAGCTCCCGAACTTTCTGCAGCGTAGAAGAAGACTATGCGCAGCGTGGTGTAGAAACAAACGAGAATAAAGGCACTTTGTGTAGCGTCGATTCTGGTTTTTCGTAGTGCCTGGATTTTGCGCAGCGTTTTGACAAATTTGCCCAGAAATGGCCCAAAAACTCTGTTTTCTCTCCTTGCAAAGTGCGAGAATGACTCACTCAAAGAATTCAAAAACCTTAATACCTTTAGGAAAAAGAAAAATCAAAATATGAAACCCACTTTTGTAATGTTTAATGTTTATTTATCTTTTCTCGTTGTGCCCTTTTTTTACTGTTTGGAGTTTGCAGGTGGCATATTTGATCTACAAAGTTGTTTTTTCTTTGTTTTTTGGGGGCCTCTCAGGTTTCTCTTTAATCTTGCCAATCTACTTGAAGATATCAAGACTATCCCTATCCACTTTTTGAAGGAAAAGAGACTTGTCTTTGGATTCTTTATCATCTTATACAAACAGAAAACCTATCCCCTTTTTTTCCATTTCTCCCTTTTAAACTGATATCCCTTGTATACCCTCTGTAGTCTCTCAAAGCTTATTCATCACTTTGCAACAATCTTCAATGTGCATTTGATGGCAGTTGCAGTGGCTCTTGTCCTTGGTGGCGTTTGTGATGGTTTCTTGCCTACCACCACTGTTTGGTTCAACAACCCTAAAGAAACAATGTTTCTCCTTTAAACATAAGCCTGCTACCCTTTTCTCGTTTGTGGATGTCTTCTAGTGAAATTTGCATCCCATTACTTTACCTCTCCTTTTACTGATGGAAACCCTAATCATTTGTTTGCAAAAATATGAACAAGGGCAGCTATCCCTTGTAATATTTGTGTTTTTAAGCTAAAATTCTTTTCTTGCATGATTTTTTAACCAATCTTGGGCCAAATTTCTTGATTTTATTCTTCTTTGAATATAATTTATTCATATAGGAAAGCATAGTTTCTAGGGCACCAAATCCATCCTATGGCTGAGTGGAACCTTAGGTGACCTAATGGGGCTTTCTTGGATTTGGGCTTTGGACTGAGATCTAGATTTAGGGTTCACAAGTGTAAGATAGTATCCATGCCAGGCTTGGTGTATTTGAGAACCTAAGGTTCAACATACTTGACTATCCAAAGGGCCTGCAGAGACAATCAGTGTTTGGGAATATTATGGAAGAGGCAGCAAGGTTATTTGATTAAGGTTATTTGATCGGTAGGTTTAGGTAGTAGTTGGGAATTAGGTAAGAAAAGCAACGGAGGTTTTGAGCCAGGAGACAATTTAAGTTAAAAAATGAATGACGAGCCTCGATGGGTGTTTCCAGGAGTAGTGGGCCGGTCATGACTATACTATGATAGGATGACAAAATAGTGAAAATTTTTATCTTGAGGATAATGAAGGCGGTGAGATTTCTAGAACTCACAATGTTCATGAACTTTTTTTCCTAGAAATCTAAGATAAGTATTTAGTCATCCATACAAAGCAAAAATTATTGATGACTAACGGGGAGGTTGATCCTCCTCATCAATCTCACCAAATCTATCCAAGGTCTCCTCTAACAAGGCCTTGGCCCTTTTCTGCCTCTTTTTCTCGCTTTGATGATCCTAACCTCATTGATAATATTCTTAGTCTTCAAACTGTTGTTTTTCTTGCTCAAGAAAATCAATCACATACTTTTCTATGTCAAGATTATCTTGAATTTCACTAATCTTTGCTTCTTTGCATTTGATTGCTAAACCGATGATTCTTCCCTCATCCTCATTATCAAGGTCAATTAGCTAAAACTCCCGCTTTCTGTTTCATGTTTATCCTCCTGTTCATCATTGATTGGATATTTAGCCTTTTCCTTGCCTTTTTCCTCCCGTTTTGTTGATGAAGAAGGCATGGCCCCTTTCACTCCAAGTGAAGCAAACACATGCATGTGGCCTCTCCGATAGGTCTTGGGAAATGGCTCAAGATTAGTCACATTAGCCCAAGTTGCCTCAATGTCCTTCTCATCGCTTGATGACTCAATATCATGATGTGATCATGAAGGGTTATGGAAAGATGAAGAAGTAGGATCAACATGAGGTGAATGCATCTCGACTAGGTAATGATGTATAGAGCAGGGAGGGTCGAGATGGAGGAGTGAATATGGGAGGATGAGATGATGAAGTGATACTCTGCTCATGCCGACTAGGTGGGGTAGTGAAGACATCATTTTCTATGAATGTGTCCCATGGGATGTTCTTTTTCTCAAGTTGATGCATGACTATCATCTTGATGAGGGAATGGTGGAAAAGACTCTACATTTGATGATTATAATCCCTCTTTTGTACAATTCATACCATCTTGTAAATGCTATGGGAGAGATAGTAGGGTATGTGAAGCATTATGACTCTAGTGAAGTGCATGAGGAGTCAAATATGATATGAATAGAGTCGAGAAACCTCCCCTCACAGGGTGAAGTATTTTATGATTATTTTCATCATAGGGACATATCGGTCAAGGAGATGAGAAAAATGGAGAATGGTCTTTTTATCATCCTTGTATCTAGGTTTGTGATATGGTTCATAGTAGCCTCGATCAAGGTTTCCTTGTTTAAACCATTTCTCTCCCACATTATTTATCCTTGTAGCAATTGAAATGGCATTAGTGGACATGGTAAAAGTGACCCCAAAGCAAGAGTGACCTGCTATCATGAATATTGGTAATGAACAATATTGTCAACATAGGGTGATACCTGGATCCGTTGTACTTTCTCACAAAACTCAAAACAACCAACATGTTTAAATCATGGCATATTAAGAGGAGAAGCCATGAGCTCCTTTGTGGTTACCGGTTCATATCTATT
>CM076584.1:1534350363-1534552784 GCA_034641835.2 Pinus albicaulis | reverse complement strand
CATACCTTCACTTATGTATTAAAGCATACCTTCACCATGAATGAAAATGCCAGATGTTTGAAAGATTTCCAAATTTCTGATGCTTCAATTAATTTCGATCCAGAAAATGTTTTTATAATCAAAACTTTAGATAAAAATATTAAGCTCACTTTGACTATAAAAAATTTGAAATTTTTTATATTTTGAAATTTTCTAAATTTTTTTTTAGAGTTTTTTGGAATTTTTTATTATTTTTGGATTTTGAAATTTTTTTATTTTTTATTTTTTATTTTTTTATTATTTTTAAGGCAAATTAAAATTCTAAATCTAAGTTAAAACACAACTAGAATTTAAAATCTAAGTTAAAATCAAATTAAAACAAAACTAAGTTAAAACTAAACTAAGCCCAAAAGTTAGAAATTAAAAAACTAAATCTGAAACACAAATTTAAAAAATTAAACTAAGTTACAATTAAAATAAATCTAAATCTAAAACGAAATTACAACTATGCCAAAACTAACACTAAAACACAATTAAAATTTACGTTAAGAATGAACTAAGACTATAATTAAAAAATGAAAACAATCGAATTAGAACTAAACTAAAATAAAAATAAAAATGAAAACCCCAAATCCTAACGCTAAAGCTATATTAGAATGAAATCGAAAACCTCAGCACAAAGATAAAATCGACTAGACTATGACTAACGCTATCACTATTAAATCAAAATCGAAATTCTAACACAATGGAAGCAGATTCACGAAATAAACCTAAGCTAACAAAATCAACGGAAAACAAAAATCGGGCCTGTGGTTTGAATTTGGTTTTTTTTTTTTTTAATCAGATGTGTTTGCTTGTCGTATGGTTTGTTTTGCAGGTCAGGTTGAATCGACGTGAAGAAATGTTGCGTTTTATCACGCTGTGCATACGCTTTTATTTGTTGTCGTTTGTTTGATTTGTGTGTGCATGTAAGGATCGATGGGAAGAGATGCTTGGACGGCGTGAAGAATTGAAGACTGGACAGCAGCGAGGGTCAAACGACGCAGGATGGATGGTGGAGACAGAGGATAGACGGACGAGGGCTGGACGGGATCAGGGTTGCAGAGATGCTTTGACAGCACAATGGGAAAGAAGACAGTGCAGGAGGGTGAAGTCGATGGTTGAGATCGATGAGCAGATAGAAGGATCGAACGGACGTATTTGAAAAAGAGCACAGGCTTCAGATAATATGTGCGTTTTGCGTGTGCAGGTCAGTTTGAAAACGATGGCGTGAAGGATTGAAGACTGGACGGCATCAACAAAGACATGATCAACGTAAAGAATTTTACATTCGTTTTGTTGCTTGCTGTAAGTCGATGGAGAACGCAGGTAGGGAAAATGGAGATCGATGGGCAGAGAAATGCAGGGCAGATCGAAAAGGCATTTGAATCTAGTGCACACAAATTCGCCCTGCAAACCTTTATAATTCTTCTCAATTAAACTCAGATTTTTATGCTTCCGGATCCTGCCCACAGTGGTAGATTTTTATGCTTCCAGATCATATTCATTATCCTCACCTAAAACTGACTATACCTTGAATAATAGATCATTACATTCTGGGTTGGTGACTGTCTACAGTCTTTTTTTGAAAACTGACTGATTATGATTTTGTATATGTTTCGGACAGAACAGTAGTTTTTTATACTACAGACATTTGTAACAGGTAGCTGATCATTAATATGAATAGTTACAAACTTTTTCACTGTGAAAAAAATAGATCATTACACATTTTATGAACCTCCATATGACATAATTATTATGACATAACATTCATTACATTCTGGGTTGGTGACTGTCTACAGTCTTTTTTTGAAAACTGACTGATTATGATTTTGTATATGTTTCGGACAGAACAGTGGTTTTTTATACTAAAGACATTTGTAACAGGTAGTTTCTAACTGTGTATACTCCTTGGGCTTCTGAGATTTACGGAACATACCAGATCTTAACGATGGCGGACGATGGCAATCAGCTCGACCAGCACACAGCAGCAACTCGCCAATCAGCTCGACCAGCAGCAACAGACCAGCAGCAACGCGGCAATCAGACCAGCAAAAACAGCACGCCAAAAATGAAAACAGTAACCTTACTGCTTTCGCGGGTGGTTTATATATAAAACCGAGTTCGGCCGAACTTAAAAGTTCGGCCGAACTCATAGTTCGGCCGAACTTTTCAGTAAGTTCGGCCGAACTCCTATTGCCGGTTTTCCAAACCTCCGGCAAAAATTCTGTTTGCTTCACCGTCACTGTGCCGTCAATCTAAACGGACTCAACAGTTCGGCCGAACTATTTAATAAAGTTCGGCCGAACTATTATTGAGTTCGGCCGAACTTCATATAATGTTCGGCCGAACTATTGCCGAAAAAAAATTTCGGCGCCCGATTCTCACAAAAGTGTAACCCAGCTTCACGTTTCCGCCCTGTATAGTATAATTGTGATAGTCAATTTGTACATTAAAATCATAATTTCATCATTCCAAGAGAACATTACATAATTAGATTTCCATTATGGGAAACCAAAAATTGTTAAAAACATAGAATGTTTACCCTCATTAATTTTTTTATTTATGTATCATAAAAATAAGAACTACAACTTGTGATTTTGTTATTTATGTATCATAAAAATAAGAACTACAACTTGTGATTTTGTTATTTATGTATCATAAAAATAAGAACTACAACTTGTGATGAGAGTAGAAGCTCGTCTTCAATATGGTGAAACACTTACTATTAAATATGTTTCTATAATAAGGAAATTTTGTAAATTTTTTCTTTATTTATTTTTTATTATCTTTATTTTGCATGAAGCTTAGTGTAACCAAAGCAAAATTATACACTTATAACTATTCATAATGAGGAGGATATATTCAATATTAGTGCTAGTAACTCAAGTTGCTAACAACACACTCAAAAGAGACTCAATCACTCAAATTCACCAAGAATTTAATACATTGTCCAATTTACATGAAAGTTCCTTCATATTTTAGATATATCTTGTAAACTATGTGTGAATTCACTTTCAAAGAATAATGACACCCTGATAAAACCACCATCATATACTAGTTTGTGTAAATCCCTAATATATTTTTTAAATTTAGGAACTCAATTATTCATTTAACATTTTGAAACCTTAGGTACATTAAAAAAACATATATGTATTTACTAAATCAATTATCTATTTACAAAAGAAAACCTCATTAAGAATATTTTGATCTAGCTATCTCATATTTGAAATTCATCAACATGGTTCAGTGGATTTGGCTTATGTGTTTAAATGTCTCTTCATTGTTCATAATCTATGAAGTGGAGAGCTATATAGTAGCATAGTTCTTGTTGAATTGGATTATACTTTTGAACCATTGAGAAGTAGTTTGATAGTAGTGTTGCACGTGTGCTAATAAAAAAATGTTTTTATGTTGCAAAGAGAAAATGTAGTTATGACTATGGGTGGAAGGCTAACCGACAAAATTGGGTCTAGTTTGCAACATCTAAAAACACCAATTTTGGTACACTAACGTAATCGTACTTTTGACCAAACCAAAACCTTTTAGGAGCACAACTAATCAAATGTTAAACATTAGGAAGGAGTGTCACACCCTTAAGTTTCTATAGGTGGTAAACATAGGAAATGAAGAAATATAAGGAATCAATGGTTGGGTCTTCCACTCTTTTCTTATATTGGAAGTTGCATGCATGCCCCACAGTATTCCCCTTTCTTCCACAAGCATGCTATTGTGTCAATTAACTCCACAAGTATCAGTATCTGTTTGTATTGTATCTTATTTCCTATGATTTTCATTGTTACACATGAAGTTCCTGAAATTACAAGATATGAGATAGACACAATAACTTGTTATCAATTTATGTAGTTTGTGATTATTGAAAATGATGAATAAGTAATGGTTAATGGTGTCTACCAAGCATTGCCATGACAGGTAAATATTCCAAGCAATAGCTTGTGTGTGGTTGTTATAGTTAAATGTGGTCATTACAATAACATTTTTTGATAAACATGACATTGTTGTTATAGTTGCTACCACAATAGATGCAAGAGGCTTGGCGTAAGTTAGTAGAGTTATATCATGTTAATGTAACTATTTATTGATTCATGTGTGTTAAACACCATGTTAAAGTACACACATGGTGTATGAGGAAGATGAGCACACACACACAAGAGACTCAACACAATGAAGGATAAGCGTGAGGCTTTCTTATTTTCCATTATACAAAGATGTACATTTATAGTACAATGGTGTGACTCTTGGTTTCACATTCCAAGGTCACTTGGACTCCATTGTGACTTTTCATATTCCACACCTACCCATGTAGGATTAGGTGTTCCAACATCCCCCCTTAATCCGAAGGGGTATGTGTGAGTCCAAAAAAAGAGTTGTAATACAAATCTGCAAAGTATACATGGCAGCACTTGGGCTGAATCAACTCTCTGAAATGTTGGAAAAAAGAGGTGGTTTTAGGATGACCACAAACACTGGAACGCAAAACTTGTTGCAGTTCCCGGAACTCTTCCAAAACTGGCAAGAAGCTAAAAGCTTCTGCTAGAGGAATTGTCCCTCATATAAAAGGGAGACCTTCGACCTAAAAGAAGGGAGGTCTACTACCTGTGGTGGTTTTAGGTTGTCCACCAACCAAAGATGATGGTTTTAGGTTATCCACCAACCAAAGATGATGGTTTTAGGTTATCCACCAACCGAAAATGATGGTTTTAGGTTATCCACCAACCGAAGGTATGCTCATGGGCATCCATATCTCTGGCTACAACTCTGAATCCGGAACGACGAATTGTGGCTCAGGCTCGCTTGAGCTGCTGGCTACAACTCTGAACATGGAATGAGAGATTATGGCTTAGGCTCGCTTGATCCGACGTCGAAGCTTGTACATGACCACCATTTCCCCCCCTGTCAGGGACAAGGTGAGATGATGGCGAAAACTCAGCTGCAAGTTTGCTCAATATCCGTGAACAAGTTCTAACATGCGTCGTAAACATATTCTTGGCTGCTGATGCCCATTGCCAAGAAGCGATCCATCCAAGATGAATCTTGGTTCTTGCAGGAGGCTTGTTTCTGAAGCATCTGTCTGAAGCATGAGTGTGCCGACCACAGTGCTTGCATGGATGAAGATCGAAACAATGATCTTTCATATGGCCAACTCGATCACAGTGTTGGCATTTTACAATCTGATGTTGTTGTTGTGGAGCAGGATCTGGAACAACTGCAGGTGAACTTTCATACATGAATCCGGCACTTTGAAATATGATGGGCTTGGTGTAGTCTGGAATATGAAAGGACACATCCTTGTCATATCCAAGACCAGTTCGGTACTTGTTGTGGACAAGCTCTTCCCAAGGTCTGATGATGGGCTTGAGAAGTGCAGGTTGAGTTGTTGCATCTGCATGTACATCTGCTCTAGTACAAGGAACTGAATGTGGATCAACTGGAACTTTGTTGACTTGCTGCTGATGGGAGTCTTTCATAATGTTCTTCAGATGGGCAGTACTGCTCTTTTTTTTCAAAACCAATGCCGGAATGCTGCTCCTTCTCTAAAATAAACTTCTGAACGCTGCAAAATCACTGAATGCTGCTCTTTCTCAAAGCCAATGCCGGAATGCTGCAAAATGTCTGCAAAATCACTGCTGCAAAAACTCTCTAAATGCTGCAAAAATGCAGATATGCACTGGCCATAAACACAAATGGCTCAGTCAATTTGGAGCAGGGCCAGCAATCCCCCGCTCTGATACCATGTTAAACACCATGTTAAAGTACACACATGGTGTATGAGGAAGATGAGCACACACACACAAGAGACTCAACACAATGAAGGATAAGCGTGAGGCTTTCTTATTTTCCATTATACAAAGATGTACATTTATAGTACAATGGTGTGACTCTTGGTTTCATATTCCAAGGTCACTTGGACTCCATTGTGACTTTTCGTATTCCACACCTACCCATGTAGGATTAGGTGTTCCAACAATGTGTATACAAACATTAAAGCTTGCAACATTTCACATAATATTGCAACATGTCCTTCACCTAATTTTTTTGAAATGTCTTCACTTTAGAATTTATATATTTGAATACATGTGATTCATTATGATTTTCTAGCATTAGTAGTTTAAATTAAGTACAATAAAATCATCTCAATAATGTTGAAATATTTAAATGGCATCAAAAATGGCATTTTGTAGGTGATAATCCACATTACAACAAAAAATAATAATAGGAAAATAAATGTTACTATAATGGAATCCACAATGAGCATGGGTATTATGTTATTTATTTCGTAAGATAATCATGTGTCTTATGCTTTTTTTATCATAAGAAAAACCGTGACACCAACTGAGCTTAATTATACCATCACTAAAAAGTAATTTTTGGTTGTTGCACAAGTTATAGACAAATTTAGACATTACATAACAAGCTCGAAAGTATTTATACATACTAGTCGTTTCTCCATTAAAATTGTAATGAATAAATAAATTAATAATGGTAGGATTACTACATATTTGTTATTATTAAACGAGTTCAATATTACTATTGTATATAGGCAAGGAAAAGAAAATTTGGTTGCATATTTTCTCTCAAGAATTCAAAATGATGATGAGATTAGCTCTATAGATGATAGCTTTAATAATGATCATTTATTTGTTTTCTCTACTAATATGATAAAAACAAAAATCTGTTAAGCTTAGCTCTACTTACTCATTGATTGGGCTAGACCTATTCATTAGCAGATGTGTACAAGAGGAAGAGATATTCGATATCTTGTGAGCTTGTCATGACGAACAATGTAGGGGTCATTTTACTGATAAGAGGACCACATACAAGGTACTTCATCATGGGTACTACTGGAAAACACTCTTCAACAATGCAAAAAAATATGTTATTAGTTGCAACAACTATGAATAGATGGGAATACCAATGGAAATTAAGAGATGGCCCTACACACCAAGTGTTTATTAAGTCATTTAAATTTTGGACTTGGATTTTATAGGGTCAATATCTCCCATGTCATGAAAGAAAAGGTATATTTTAGTTTGTATAAATTATGACAGTAAATGGGTAGAAGCAAAACCTCTTTATAAAGCTAGTGAAAAAACAATAGTAGATTTCATTTTTGAAGATATGTTTACTTGTTTCGATGTTCCAAGAGAACTTATGACATATCACGGAGTGTATTTCATGTAAAATATAGTGCAACCCATTACCCAACAGTACCATATAAAGCATCACAAATCCTCTCCATACCACTCGCAATCCAATGGATAATTTGAGTCCAAGAATAAGGTGTTCGAATACATTCCAACCAAGATAGTACAACAACATCATAATGATTGGGGAAGAGATATTTCCATAATCACTTTAGGCCTATAATAATACATGGAGAATTACCACAGGAAATACACCTTATGAGCTGGCGTACGGAAAGTGGTTTCTCCTTCCCATAAAATTTGAAAACCTTTAAAACAACCATACAATTAGGTACATACTTACATCATATTCTTAAAAACAAAGACTGGATACAATTATTGAGTTGAAATAAATTTGACAAGATTTCATTCAACATACCATCCTTGTGCAAGAGTAGTGAACTAGATAGCACGAAAAAAAATTAGAAAGAAACACTTTAAACCTAGTGACTTGGCCCTCCTCTTCGACTCTAGATTCAAAAACGTCAAGGGTAAGTTGACTACACATTGGTTGGGGCATTATAACGTTGAGATTGTCTTCGATAATGGTTCAGTAAGAATTAAAACAATTGATGAAGAGAAGGTTTCTTTTGTGGTTAATGGTCATGAGTTAAGATTATATTGTAGACTTATGTCCAAGGAAATGTTCGTAAATGATATCTTATAGCAGTCATAAATGGAGATAGTAAGTAGGGAGTCTTATTCTCCCTCTTCCACCTTTACTTGAGTTCTTTTACCAATTTCTGGATGTGTGTGTATATATATATACACACACACAAGGTAGGACTTACAACTATATGAACTTTTTTATTATGTACTAACCTACATTATTTTTCAAGAAATCCAATATGTAGCCTATGTTAATTAGGCAACTGGGGGACAAATTCCCTCCTTTGTACAATATTCCTCATCAAGAAAGACTCCTCCTTTCCTTTGAAATAATTTAATTTTGTTAAGAAAAAATATGTTTTTAATATGGAAGGCCGCATGTGCATTAAAGGACAATTCGACCCTAAAGAGAAATTGGACACCTATTGAAGTCCAAAATTGTCTTATTTTTTACAACCCTTTTTGCTTTCCTTTTCGTCCTTTTCATGATAGTTTGCTACATTTCCAGTTGAAAGGTAGCCTCAGTTATGCTCAAACATCATTAAAGGTATCAATAATTCATGGTTTATAATATATTTTTTCTTTATGAAAGTTAATCAAAACATTCCTATAGCTACTGAATTGCACTCATTCTGCAGCTACATCCATGATTAGATAGGTTCCAATATGTTGGAGAGGGAATAATGGACATAGGTGGATGGAAAATGATAGACACATGGATATCCAACTATCATAGAGATCTGGCAAGTCACCCAGCTCAAGAGATCTGATGATCAAACAAGAAGTCAACTCTGTTTTGAATACTCCAATGATGTGCACAATTTGAAGGACGCTTGTAGAGATATAAAGGGAGTGTAGAATTGGATAAGAAAAATTTGGAGTTAACATGTCAAATCAAGTTCTTCTCATGATTTTCTCTTTTAGTAGAAAATCATGAGAAGAAAGACTCCAAATTCAACTTTTTTTCTTAGTTGTCAAAATAGAAACTTTCCTTAAGCTTATGACTCTTAAGATAGTTCTTTAATGGAGGATTATAAAATCCCCTAAGGTGAAGCAATATATACACTTACCCTTGTTAATTTTTCAATCATTTTGTCTTTGACAGTTTCAATTCTGTGCTTGCATTCAACAGGAGGGCCCCCTAGAGAACTGTAAGACTAGATTAGCTTATGGGTTTGTTAATTTTTATTCATTAGATGAATATTTTTTTATTTACTAAAATTAATTGATGTTTTAATTAGTATTTTTCCATCGATTGCTACTTTAATTCCTGGTATTTTGAACAGATCGAACGCTCATAAAAAGACAAAAATATTTACTTTTCACAGTTCATTTCTTTCAATGTTTTTCATGTAGTAATTCATTTGATTTCAAGAGTGATGCATAGAGTAATTCTAAAGTATAACTTTTCACATTAGTAATCCTTTTGAAGTTACAATTTAGGTTGTTAATTATTATTATTATTATTATTATTATTTTAGATTCATTTCTCTGTCAAGTAGAATAGAATTTCAATTGCAGAAGCATTTAGAATAATCCAACTCCTTGCAAATAGAAGAAGAATTTCAATTCTATCATTACAATAGAATTTTCAATTCAGCCCACTTAGAATAATTATTTATTCTTCATGAAGTAGAGTAAAATTCAATTCGTTTCAAATGTAGTAACTTTCAATTCATGTTACAATAGATTAACTTTCGATTTAGTTTGATAATTAGAATATTTAATTGATTTTTCCTTGAAGTTTGATTTGGTTTGAAAAGACTAATTTTAAATGGAAAGAACATGTGAATAGGAATTTTTTGAGTTAAAATAACCTCATTCTTATTTACTTCAATTTCATCTTTTAAAATAAAAAAATAGAACTCCTAGAATATATTGTGCACATTCACTTCATAAGTACACAAACCTTGGTTGACAATTAATGTAGTAATTTAAACATCAATTAAACTACCCAACATTTTGGGGCCATTGTCGAGGAAGTCTATATAGGACTTCACTTTTTGGTTTGCATATAATCTTAGATGCATTTAATCTTATAGGTGCATAATTAAATCATGATAAAAAGAATTTAGAATGCATGAATAGAGAAAGGGATTCTAGGGGTCACTACAAGGAAAAGACCCTCTAGAGGATGTTTTTGAGGAAGCCCTTATAAAAATAGCCTAGATATATATTTGTAGCGGAGGTCACTAGAAGAGGTTGGTAGGTGGAGGTTTTTGAGGATGTTTTTTTTGCAATGCGTTTCTAATCATAAAATGCATTGGCGTGTTTTATGAAAAGCGCACCAGTGCATACTATCAATTGGCACACTGAGACACCCTTCTATCTGTACAAACTGGCCCGATGAATCTAAGTACTCCAACGCATCGGTGCTCTACGTAAAAATCGGCCCGACGCGTCATCCAGCGCATCGTAACGATGTGTGGTGAGCCATTGATAAAACAACTCAGTGTCTCTCAAAATCGAGCGCGCTGAAAAAGAGATAATTTAAAAAATATTACCGGCCGTAAAATCCTCATTTTTACTTGTTTAGTGTTGTAGACCTCTCAAGCACTGGTGCGATTTTGTCTTCTCTGAGGCACCCTACCATCTATGCTCCCATTGCCTACATTGTTGTCGTCCATTGCTCACTATGTGGAGTTTGAATTTTTGAAAACGATGGGAAAATTTGTTTCTTTGAATTCCTCAGCAAGGATGCCTCCTTGATGTGCAAATGTACAGGTAATCCACTTATTTATCAATAACTAAGAATTTTAGCGGATTAAAATTTCAAATTAACATAAAATTACTGTTAAAAAAAAAATATTGTGTGTGTTCGAGCCGTTCGGCTCGCACTGTTTGCGGTGCTGCCTGTAAATTTATAGGCCGCACCACAAACAGTGTTAACAGAAACTGCACTGGGTTCCGGTGTGGTGCAGAGAAAATGCACACCGATAAAAATTTTAAAAATAACATAGTGGTGCATTCATTTACAGGACCACACTATTGACTATGTACTGTTGTCGGTCGGGCGGTGCGTTGACCAAACTAATATCCCCAGGGTAGATAGTTTGGTCAATGCACTTCCTGAAAATAGTACATAATTAACGGTGCAGTCGTTTATAGGACCACACGGTTGAATATGTATTATTTTTGGGCAGTGCATTAACCAAACTATCTGCCCTAGGGAAATTAGTTTGGTCAACACACCACACAAAAATATTTCCTATTTGTGTAGTGCACAAACATTTTTCATGCGCATCGGGCACAGTGCGTGATAAAGAAGTACACACCAGTAACATTGCATTATTGATTTTTTGGGCACACCGAGTGTTTTTTTTTTCAATATATATATATATATATCATTTAATAAAAAACATGTATTTAATATGTGAATCATTCAACGATGTCAACAGAGAGAGAAAAGGGAACAACAAGAGCATATGGAGGACCGTTATAACATGATTTAGCTATGGGAGGCACAGGAGAGGGAGAGAATTTTGTACTCTCGCCCTATTACGGCACCCACCTAGTTTCTCCTAAGGGAGGTAGGCCTCCTCAAGTTCTACAAGGAGGCTACATCCCGGAAGGGGTACAGTGGGTTATTGGGACAACTGATATACAGGTGGGATGCCCACCGATAGGCTTTCCACGTTAGTCCTGGCCAGTGGTACGAGCCCAACCAACTCCACTAGCCAACAATACAAAGAAACATAAACAAAAACTACAACAAATAGAGATGCATGATAAAAATTACTGCAAACAATTCAGAAAATATGAGCCATTTTATTTTATTTCCGGAAATATGGAATGAGTACAAAAGGTGATCAGAATGATGGCACCTTGTCTTGCTTAAGGCAAGCTGAAATATCTCTCCAAACCCTTCTATGGAATGGCTTCTCCTCTAGTGACTACGTAACTCTCTAGGTTGTTTTTGCTGCTATTGGCTAGAATAGAGCTACTCTTTGGGGTTGTTCCCTTGCTTAGAAAATTCTGAAACTCCGGCTATGAGCTCTCCTCCTAAAACCCGAAAAAACCCAGGAAGGAATTCTAGAAAGGCTACCCTGAAATTTGACCCCCGGGAAAATTACGCACTCCTAGTGAGTATGTTGGTCTCTGAGCTGATCTACTAGAAATGCGAACCTCTCACTACTCCAAACTCAACTTGTGAAGGTTTGATACCCTCACACTTCTCTCGAACTGTAACTCCTAAGTCTCCCTCACTCCCAGAGCTGCTCTCCTCTAAAACTGCATAATCCCTCTGAGTGATTGCCCTACCTGGAGAACTGCATGACTCCTGAAGGTTGTCTCTTTGGTCTATGCTCTGAAAACTGATGATGAAGCTCCTCACCTGAGCAAGCACTCGAAGTCCCCCAAGGCTGAGGTTGGGATCTCCACTCGGAGACACCCGCATGCTGAACAACACTTGCAGACTTAGCTAAACAGTGTAAGTGTGTTCAATATCTATTAGATAGAAATTCTGAGTATGAATGATAGAATGAATGAGAAGATAGGCCCTCACTGCCTTTTATTCTTAAGGACCCAATGTTCTGTTGGGCCCCACTATGTTGCGTTGTCCTCTTTTCCACGCTACCCCTCCCTACTCTACATTGTCTAGCCCATGCTACCACTGAGCTATGTGGCCCACGTTGTCCCTGCATTGTCCCTCTTCCTGCGCTGCCACTTGGTCCCCCCCTAGGCCCTACGCTGAATGTGTTATGTTAGCTAGGTAACTTTAGGAAGATTATTTTCTCTTAAGTTGGTTTATGGGCCCCAACACCCTTTTTATTTATGGCTGAACATTAGAAAGAAAAATTATGAAAAAAAAAATAATATTTCCAATTGGCTACTTCTAATTGGGAATATTATAGCGATATTCAAGTGAGCATGAATAAATCAAGCGCGGTTCAAGAAAGCACGCTATCAGTTAGCACACCAGTCACTGAGTCAACCATGGAAGTCATATTAGTTCAGATTCAGGGTGCAACGCTCCATTCTTATCATCTCGGAAAGTGCACTACCACCCCCTCATGGCCAGAGATTGGAGTCAACTTGGTTGCGCTACCCATTATCGAGTTGCACGCTATGCACAACATGATCACTGATGAGTTGTAGTACCGAGAGTACTGTGCATTGTGCGCCACGACATAGGAACAAAAGCGGGCCGACACTTTATATCGGAGTAAGAGGATCACTGAGAAAGCAAGAAGCGATGCAGAGAGCCAACACACATAGCTAGAAACACTCATAAACCGACTGTGTTCTGAGATCCTAGTTTTGTCAATATCAACTGATGTTGCGGCCACTACCAAGCTAAAAACTCTTGCAGCCACACTAAAAGCTTCAAAGAGAGAGATAGAGATCGTGTGTGGCGACCTAGAGAAAAATATTGCAGACCTACAAACAAAGCTACAATCCGAGATGCCACTAGAAGTCGGAGCGCAAAGAGCTGCTAGTGCTTAGGAGACCACCACCAGCATCACTGCCATTTTAGAGAAATGCAACACTTTTTTGAAGATGCAATGGGGATATGGTCTTGTATCCAAGAAGATTCAGTACTACAACAGTTGAGGACATACATTCAAGTTAAGCAACTACAAATTGATGAAATTTGCATTGCGACACAGATTAGATCGTTGTGCATGCACAAATATTAGCTCGACTGCAGGAGATTCGGCATATTCAAGATGAGATGGATACCCTGCACTGAAAGGAGAAGATTTTGGAAGCAAGGAACCAACCTTAGGCACATGAAGCACTACAGATGTCACAAAACATTGAGGGTGCACTCAAGGGACTCCACCAGATACAACGCAACATCAGCCTAGTAGTGGAGGTGCCGACCACAAAAAATTAGTCGAAGAAGCGGAGGGCGCATCAACACAAAGTATCGCTACCATCCTACCTCTGCAAGCATGCATCCAAGCACTTAAATCCAAGATGTAGGAATCCATACTATATTAACTTGAGGGCGACTCATGAGTTTGTGTTGGCGGCCTGTTGGGCTAGGGTTCCCCGGGGTCAAATTTTAAGTCGAATTTGTTATTTTCTTAAAGCGCAACGTGCAAATCAAGGGGCTTTGGGGCAGGTCAAATATCCTTCTTTTTGTAACGGATAAAAGGGTAAAATGTGAGGCTTAAACCACGGTTTGAGTCCATGGTTTTAACACATCTAAGTTATATAAAAAGGCATGTATGAGTCAAGTCGATAGGCATAATTTGAGTCATGAACGAATGATCTGTTTCTGTGCTTTGGAATTTTTTTTTTGATAAGTCCAATAGAGATAGGCTCCTACGACTGTGTGCACAAGAGAAGAATTGTAATCATTAGAGATCTGCTAATAAGGAGAAGTTCTGGCGAAAGTATTGTTTTACTTGCATGATCGTTTTTTATGTGTTGATGTATTGATTTTCTTATAGATCTACTTCAGTTTACATTATTTATTCGTATTTGTCTGATTTGATTATATAATTGGGAAAGATCTATATTTTTTTCTATTAAGGATTTTTGTGAAGTTATATCTAGATAAAATAGATCTCTGTGTTTGTGAAAAATTGCATATGTGTTGAGGGTTTTATTCAAGTTAGACCTGAATCGAGATCAGAAAGGATAGTGCAACACAATATTGATTAGATCAGATCAGTAAGGGATAGATCCACAACATATTTATCCCTCAGGGTGCCTAAACCTAGTTCCAACACCCAACCATACTGCTTCGAGTGAGACTTTGGTATGTGCAAGAAAATCACTGCCGAAAGGTCCAGTAGTTGGTTGCGTAGAATGCTTTGAACCTAGACTAGGGCCCCTTAAGCCAACAATAACCTTAGAAACAAATATAAATCAAAGAAAAAATTCCTTAAAAGATAGCTCCCAAGTTATATGGTCTCTATCAAAATCGTACAACAAAGTGGATAGGTGGTCTCCACTCTAGATTTGCTAACCCACTCCAAGATTCATCCAGTTTTTCATGTATCATATTTTAAAACGAATGTGGCTCGAATTGCAAATTGTATACCAACCTACCAAAGCTTGAAAAAGAAGGTTCCATTTACTCTAGCTAGTAGTGATATTGGATTCCTTAAAGTGTCATTTGCACCAACACTTGATCCAATAAATGTTGACCTGCTTGAAATATATGCAGCCAAAGGATTCCAAATGGGAACCAACAAAAATTCTACAACAATTATATCACCTTCAACCTCTTGAAATACTACTTTTGAAGGGGGAAGGCATGTTAGGGTTCTACCCTAACCCCCCCCCTTACTCATGATACTTTATTTATGTACACCTTACTTGAATAAGGCCCAGTAAATAGTTAGTCAATGGTCACTCATTATAAAAATGACCATATTTATTAGTAAGAGCCATATTAGTTAGTTAACCATTATTATAAGTGAACCAATTGGTTAAGGTTCTCTTTTAATGGCTATATATTGAGAAGAAAGCTATACACGGTTTTGTTGAGATTTTATTATATGTAATATTCCTAATTAGGAAAAACTACAATATAAGCACCAAAAATGTATTATTCATAAAATTATGTTATAGAATTCAAGAAAAACCCATGGATCCATTAGTTTATGCATCATAGCAACCAAATATACAATGTGATGAGAAACAAATCATTCCAACTTAGTTAAAGAGACCTCCCAAGTCCAGAAACACTATAATCCCATGAATACTGCAACATAGAAATTATGAAGCATATGATAGTGCAGTCCAATGAGGGTTACTACTACAGAAATAGAAAAACAAATGGATTTGCTGATATATTACTCAAAAGGGCTGAAAAATGGAGAACTAGTCTCTTCTACACATTCCCAAGATAACTCGGCAAGTGTTTCTTGAAAGGAATGAGATATAAAAAAGTATAAACTATAGATTTGTGGCTAAATCACACTGTCTTACTGAAGCTCCGCATAAATATATCTAAAAAGACAAAGAAATGGTTTTAACTTCTCCTTACTATCTTTTCGGGTGAAAGGCTAAACCTTTCACTAGGAAACTAGCTCATAAACAGTGTTTTTAACCCTTCCATTGCAACACCATGAAAAATAACACAGTTCCTCAAGGAGACTGCACTGTGGCTTTAGGTGACTGATTGGCCCAATGCTGGATGGTGGAAATGAAGCTTAGAATACTCCTCTCAGATTGCCTTCCCAAGTCCTCCAAGAAAGAGTGGGGAATTCCCGCATGGAAATGCCCTTGTACTAAATAGTACAAAAAACCTAGCTAAACAGCTAAAGCATGCAATAATTCATAAGTCTCAAACATAAACAATATTCTGAATGCCTCTCATGGCTGCCATCCCTTCCCTTATATTCTTGGTGAGCTCCCTCACCCTTGGCCCCACTCATTTATAAGGTTACTTCCATGCAAAGACTCCTCCTTCAAAATTGTGTTGTCCCCACTAGATCCACTCTCTTCTTTGGCAGCACTATTGATTTGGTCAACCTTGATCTAGTATACATGCATTTATCCCTTTCACACCCATGGTGGCTTTATTTTAACTATCTAAACTACTCCACATTCACACTGGAAGTGTTTTATTCCTACTAAAGAGATTTAAGGGTCTCCCTACCCCATTATTCCTCTAGACTGAAAATAGAAGCAACATATAATATTCCAACTAGCTGAAAGCTAATTGGGAATATTACAGTCCTCCCCTCCCAAAAGTTTCTTGTCCTCAAGCAACAGTAAAGAAGGATGCTGCAAAATCTTCTCTCCCTCCCAGGTGGCATCCTCATCAGGAAGATTCCTCCATCAAATCAGATATTCTTTAATCACTCTGCTCCTTAGCTGCCTCTCCCGAGTTTCCAAGATAGCCTCTGGTTGCAAAACTAGATGGCCCTCATAATCAATAGGTGGGAGATCCATAGTGGCAACCACATGTTGTCAAATGGCCTTCTTGAGGCATGAGACATGAAAAATGTTATGGATCTTGGTCCCAACAAGAAGCTCTAGCTCATATGCTACTTCTCCAACACGACGAATCACCCCGTATGGTCCATAGAACCGAGGTTTAAGCTTCTCAACTCCTTTATCCTTGAGTGTAGATTGTATATATGGCTGAAGACGAAGATAAACCAAATCATCCACCTCAAACTGCCTCTCTATCCGACCATGGTCTACATACATTTTCTGTTGGTTCTGTGTTGTAGCAATGTTATCCTTGAGGGCCCAGAGTATATCCTGACTCTCTTGAATCCACTCCTTTGCTATAGGAGCTTTTCTTGCCCCAAACATCACATCAGCAAATGATAGTGCATCATACCCATAAAGGGATCGAAATGGGGTCATGCCAATGGACATATGAAAATTTGTGTTGTAGCAATACTCCCCCAAATGGAGCCAACACAACCATGCTCTCTGCTGCATCGAAACATAGTTTCACAAGTAGCCTTCCAACCACTTGTTCACTATTTCAGTTTGTCCATCGGTTTGTGGGTGATAGCTGGTGCTTGGTATGAACTCAATACCCACTAGCCGAAAAATATCTTGCCAAAATCCACCCATGAAGCGGCTATCCCAATCACTGAATATGGTCTTTGGAAGACCATGGAGTCTAAACACATCCTTGAAGAAAAGCTTGGCTACCTGTGAAGCAGTATATCATGCAAAAATAAAAAAGAAATGTGAATAGTTTGTTAGTCGATCAACAACTATAAAGATACAACCTTTACCCTGAACTATAGGTAGACCGGTGATTAATTCCATGAAAATACTCTCCCATTTCCCATCTAGAATAGGGAGTGGCTGCAATAATCCTGCAGGATGGTTGTGCTCTCCTTTGTTCCAGTGGAAAACTACTCACTCCTTGATGTGTTGGAGTACATCCTCCTCGAGTCTACCCTTCCATGAGAATCTCTCCCAAATAGCCTGATATGTCTTGGTGAATCCTTGATTCTTTGCAAGTGGAGAATCATGTGCTGCCTTCAAAATCTTCTTCTTGAGCTTAGAATCTCTAGCCATGAAGACCCGATCCCGATAATATATGACCTCATCCATCACTCTATACCTATCATCGGTCACCAATCCATCTAGGATCTCACATGCAAATTAGTCTTTGGAGTATTCCACTAACAAATGAGCCTTCCATTCTGCCTCCATGCTTATAAAGGACAGCACTGCTGGCCTCCGAGATAGAGCATCTACCACTACATTACTCTTCCCTTTGAAATATTCTATGTCGAAGACATATTCTTGGATCTTACTCACCCATTTCTACTGCCTCTCTTGAAGCTACTTCTGCTCAAGAAAGAATCAAAGACTATTATGATTAGCCTTCACTCAGAATCTATTTCCCACCAAATATTTCTGGAACTTGGCTAAAGCATGCATAATAGCTAGCATCTCCTTATCATATATGGGGTATAGCCTCTCATGTGGCATCAACTTCCGGCTTTCAAAACATATGGGGTGTCCCCCTTGCATCAATACTGCTCCAGTGCCTTCTCCTGAAGCATCACATTCCAACACAGAGGGTTAGGTAAAATCAGGTAGGACCAATACTGGGCAGCTACTCATCACCTCCTTGAGCTTACCAAAATCTCTCTGCACTGTGGTTGTCCAACTAAAAGCTCCCTTATTGGTTAGATCTGTAAGTGGTGCTGCTAGTTGAGAGAACCCTTTTACAAACTTCTGGTAATAGGTATAGATGCATACAAACCCCCGAAGTTCTATGACATTCATTTGTTCGGGCCAATCTCTGATAGCATGGATCTTCTCTTCATGGACTCTCACCCCATCCATTCTAATGATGTGGCCCAGATAAAGCATCTCTGTGAGCCCAAACTCACACTTAGAGAGCTTAGCATAGAACTGCTGCTCCTTAAGATTCAAGAATTCGTAATACTACCTCAATATGTTGTAAATGCTCCTCCCATGTTTGGCTATAAATAAGAATGTCATCAAAAAAGACCAATACAAACTTCCTTAAGTGACCACGGAAGATTTGGTTCATGCAAGATTGGAATGTTGTTGGAGCATTGGTTAGCCCAAAAGGCATTACCAAGGACCCAAAATTTCCATAGTGACATCAGAATGATGTCTTGGGGATGTCTTGATCCCTCACCTTGATTTGATAATGCCCTAATCTCAAATCAATCTTGGAAAAATACTTCTTAGTTCATCCATCAATTCATCGATCCTGGGAATTGGGTATCTATTCTTCATAGTCTTTTTGCTCAAAGCTCTATAATCAATGCACATCCTCAATGTGCCATCCTTCTTCTTCACCAAGACCATTGAAGAGGCAAAAGAACTAGTGCTAGGCCAAATGTGTCCTAGGGCCAAAAGCTCCTGAATGGCCTTTTCAATCTCATCTCTATAGGCTTTGGCATGCCTATAGGTGTGGTGATCACTACTTGGATCCCCTGCTCCAACTCAATAGAGTGCTCAAAACCTTAGTCAGGAGGTCTCCCAGGTGGAATATCTCCAAAAACTGTAGAGTATCGGTCCAAAATAGATTGCACATTTGGATGTACCGATGAATCCTTGCTCCCTGCTTCTGATAAATGTAGTTCTATTGCCCATTCTATGTCCCCTCTGCACAAATCTGCTTCCATCTTGTGTACTGAGACAATATGGTGTGGATAGGTGTGTATGCCTTTGATTTTCTGATGTTTACCACTCCCCTTTTCTGTCCATTCCATCTCTAAGGTTTCCCAATTTGTGGTAACCTTCCCTAAGGTGATTAACCATTGGACACCCAATATCACATTGGTGTCTGGAATATCAACCACAAAGAAGTGGTCTGTCAATGTGTAGGTTCCCATAGTGATGGTTAATGTTGGAACATATTTGGCACACTGCATGGTTCTAGCTCCTATAACCAAAATTGAGAAACTCTCAAAATATTCAATGTGAATGCCCCTCCTTTGCACCAACTGTGTATCAATAAAGTTATGGGTAGCTCCACTATATACCAATACTGATACCCTTTGACCCATAATAGTGCCTCTAACTCTTAAAGTTAGATACTTGGGAACTCCTCTCAAAGCTGCAAGAGTCCCTCCCATTGGAGAAAATTCCTTCACTACATCTCTTGTGGGTGGTGCACCTCCTTGTGCTGCTACAGCACTGGTCTCCTTCTCCTTATCAGAAAATATCTCAATGCAATGTACTTTCCCTGCAACACATTGGTGGTTTGGTACCCATGGCTCTCGACAAGTGAAACAGAGTTTTTCCTTCCTTAGATCTCTCTAATCATTATCAAGAGATGCCTTCTCCTGATTCTCCTTTGTGCAAGAGAAGATATTTTGCTGGAATGGGGCTTTGGCCTTGGGTAAAGCATGTTGCAAGTCCCTAGCCTTCTCCATAGCTTCTTGAAGTGTAGTTGGTCTAGTGGATTTCACCAACCAATGCAATGGTTCAACCATCCCATTAATAAACATGCATACTCTTTGAGTCATAGTGAGGTTAGATACCATGACTGAAAGCTTCAGAAACTCAGAGATATAGGTTTCTAAATCTCCCAATTTCTTGAGCTTAGTTAGCCCAACAAAGTGTGCCTCCAGATCCCTGGGATCAAGTCTCTCCACCAACCTCCTGGTGAAGTCTGAATATGAAGTGTTACTAGCATGCACAAGTGTATATAACTCATGAAACCACCACTCATGTGCCTCACCTTCTAGGTGCAATGTTGCTATTTTGATAGCCTCAAATTCTAAAACTCTGTTGAGTTGGAAATAAGTATCCAACTTCTCTACCTAAGCCTTGGCTGTGCACTTGGGTGATCCATCATAAGAGGTACACCCAAACTGCATTGTAGATTTGAGTTTTGCATGTACCGTCCATTTTAATGGTGATTGAAGGATCTCCTACCATCCTTGATCCGAAAGAACCCTTGAATGTTCAAATGTTCCTTAAATCTTCGGGATTGAGATTCATATTCCACAAAATAGTCACCAAGCGTTTCCTCCCTCAAGTGCCCTCCTTCCTCACCTTCCAAAGATAGGAATGTGGGCATATTAGAGCGTTGTTAAGAAGGCTATGCTACTGTTTTCTCCCACCACAAATGTGAGGAGTCAAAGCTTTCTCCATGGTGAAACCCTCTAGGGGATTCCTTCTCGCTTTCAAATCTCATCTCCTTGATATCTTTTGCAATTTCTTACATGGTCTGGAGAAGAATTTTTGGAATCTCTTTCTCCTCCATGGTTATAGATGTATTTCCCCACAATTTGAGCCAAGATTAGAGCTCTGATACCACTGTAATATTCCTAATTAGGAAAGACAACATATAAGCACCAAAAATGAATTATTCAACAAATTATGTTATAGAAGTCAAGAAAATACCATGGATCCATTAGTTTATGCATCATAGCAACCAAATATACAATGTGATGAGAAACAAATCATTCCAACTTAGTTAAACAAGCCTCCCAAGCCTAGAAAAACTACAATCCCATGAATACTGTAACACAGAAATTCTAAAGAATATGACAACACAGTCCAATGAGGGTTACTACTACAGAAATAGAAAGACAAATGGATCTATTGATATATTACTCAAAAGGGCTGAAAAATGGAGAACTAGTCTCTTCTACACATTCCCAAGATAACCCGACAAGGGTTTCTTAAAAGGCATGAGATATAAAATGTATAAATTGCATATATGTGGTTGAATCACGATGTCTTACTGAAGCTCCACATAAATATAGCTAAAAATACCAAAAAATGGTTGTAACTTCTCCTTACTAGCTTTTTGGGTGAAAGGCTGGTCCTTTCACTAGGAAACTAGCTCATAAAGAGGGTTTTTGACCCCTCCACTGCAACACCATGAAAAATAATGCAGTTCCTCAAGGAGACTACGTTGTGGCTGTAGGTGACTGCTTGGCCCAATGCCGGATGGTGGAAATGAAGCTCAGAATACTCCTCTCAGATTTCCTTCCCAAGTCCTCCAAGAAAGAGTGGGGAATTCCCGCATGGAAATTCCCTTGTACTAAACAGTACAACAAACCAAGCTAAACAGGTGAAGCATGCAACAAGTCATAAGGCTCAAACATAAACAATATTATGAATGCCTCTCATGGCTGCCATCCTTTCCCTTATATTCTTGGTGAGCTTCCTCACCCTTGACCCCACTCATTTATGAGGTTACTTCCATGCAAAGTCTCCTCCTCCAAAACTACGTTGCCCCCACTAGCTCCACTCTCTTCTTTGGCAGCACTGTTGATTTGGTCAACCTTGATCTAGTCTACATGCATTGCTCCCTTTCACACCCAAGGTGGCTTTATTTTGACTATCTAAACTGATCCACATTCACACTGCAAGTGTTTTATTTCTACTAAATAGATTTAAGGATCTCCCTACCCCATTATTCTTCTAGACTAAAAATAGAAGCAACATATAATATTCCAACTAGCTGAAAGGTAATTGGGAATAGTACATTATATTTAGAGCTCTTACTCTAGAAAGTGTCCCCTTAAAAATGATTGTGAAAACAGCTCTATTTTTTAATATCATTAATGCCAAATATCTTTCTCGAGTTTTATTTATTTTGCATTCACATTCTACTATAATCTAATCTATATGGTTATATGTGATTACTCTAAAAAAATTAAACTACATTACAACCTATCATCTTTCTTACATCTCATAATTTTATTGTCCAAACTACCCGTCAATACGTATTGCCTTTTTGTTCTCTACTTATAACTATATCCTTTAAAATGTATATTTAAAATAATATTATAAATATTTATTAAACATTTTAATTTTTGGCAATTAAATATCATTATAACCTACTCGACCTATTTTGATATCTCTCTCATTCCCAATTAGGATCGTTTTATAACCACCTCTTCTTTGGGTAAGATGCAAAATTTTATTGAAAAATCCAAGGATTAAACAAAAGCAATACGCTTAATTAATAATTTAAAAATGGATAAAAACCTTAGTTTACAATATCGAAGAAAGGTTAATTAAAAAAACTCAATATGTTTTAGATTAGAAATTTTAATTTAAGATGAAAATTGATTTATTATTGAAAAAGGAAAATGATAAACATCACCTTAATATAATTATTTGTGATAATCGTAATGATGATAATTAAGGTTTACTAAAATCAATATGATCTATTGAACCTTAAGAAAGAAAGAGATTAATTGAGATTCTTTAACATTTGATTTCTATCCTCCAAAAAAATGACAAAAACTTTCCTAGATCATCATAGTTATGTTGACTTAATATGTCAAGAAAATTGGTAATGTGACAAATACTTTTGAACTTAGAATGGATGTGAGTAAAAGTTAGACAACCTAAGAGAAAATGTTCTTCATCTACAACCTTCTTACTATTCCATAAATAATATCCCATAAATAATAGTATCACAAATACAAATATCTAAATGATAAATACCTTCATATAATAATTTTGTATTTTATTCATAATACAAATACCTAAATATTTTTAAATTGTGTTTTTTGGATTTAAAAAAACTAAATACTTTAATAATTATTTATTTATTAATTAAAAATACAATTAATTTGATATAATTGCATGCTATGTAAATCTTAATGGTATAGAATTTATGACTTTATATTTATATCTGTAAGGAACATGATAATGATGTAGAATGTATGCATTTTGGTAGATTTCATGGGTGTTGATAAACATGTGATCGATGAAATCATATTCCAAGGGCGGCTTTGGAGGGAAAAAAAAATGTAACAATAATTATGATACCAAAGTGTAACATAGTGTTTGAATAAGGTTCCAAAATGCAGTCTGCATTTTCACGTCCCTTCATATTCCTTCAAAACAATATAATCCCTGTTATTGATATAGAAATTCATCATCATGAAACCAATGGAGTAATGTGCTCAGTTGATTTTGTAAGTTTCTGATATTGAAAACTTCGTTAAGAGTTTTGGAAGTCAAAATTATATTAAAGCTATATCCATCATTATTATTATAGAGGTGGAAACATCTGGAAGATTACAAATAACCCATTGTATGTATGCAATAACCAATATGCAGTTCAACGAACTGCCAAACCGATAGCAATGCCTTCTTCATTATTGCCACTGCTGCTTATTATTCTGCCTTACAAACTGAAATGGTAGGATATGTTGCTGCTTTCAAGGATCAAGCAATTCCTAACAACTTTTTGACATCTTTCTGCAAAAATGAATAAAAAATATCAGCAACTATTTTCAACTTTGCATCCATTATATAAGCTAGAATGTTTTAACCAAACACCCTTTCAATATGGAAGAAGTTTATCTGAAGTGATTAAATAGTGAACTAACTAATCATAGCAATGATATTTGCATAGATGACATATGGAACTAACAAAAAGGGGTTGCCCGATACCTCAATACTCAATGGAGACGTAGTGGGTGCATAACGTTCTACAACATTTCCATCTTTGTCCACCAGAAACTTAGTGAAGTTCCACTTTATTCCATCGCCAAAAAGACCACCTTTGCTAGACTTCAAGAACTTGTAGAGAGGAGCGGCATTACCACCATTAACTTCGACCTACATCACAGAGCTGCCACTTAGCCCCAAAGATACAAAGAAACAACTTGATGGACTGGTGGTTAATTTAGATGAATCATCTTTACTAACAAGAAAAAAGAAATCCGAGAAGGTATTAAAAAAACATGAAGACCTTGTCAAATATGGGAAACTCTGCTTTAAAGCGAGTGCAGGCCACTTCTACAATCTGCTCATTGTCACCTGGTTCTTGTCCACCAAACTGATTGCATGGGAAAGCCAGTATTTCTAATCCTGCAAACAGTTCACAAGATTCATTACATAAGTTTCGGGAATTTCAAAACAAATTGAAATTCTAAAAAGTGGTTTAATGGAAATTGCTGGTATTTATTGTCCCACTCTCTAATTAAGTGGATCCTATTGAACTTTTAAATATTTTTTCAATTTAAAAGTGTGGAAATTATAGATTCTATAAAAGCGATACTGGGTGGAAGCTCTAAAAGATCTTATTGAACTTTTAAATATTTTTTCAATTTAAAAGAGTGTGAAAATTATGGATTCCATAGAAGTGATATTGGGTAGAAGCTCCAATATTATGAAGGGTTTGTTGTTACACCAAAAACCCAGAGTGTTAGTAAACTTTCCAAACTAATAACTAAACTTTCCAAACTAATAACTAAGATTCTAGAATGAAAATTATGGATTCCATAAAAATACTTAATTCCTTCCACAAAAAAGACATTCAACTTAGGCTAAGGGATTTGGTAAATTTAATTTGGTCTAATGTAACCCAATATAAATGTGGGCATGTCTGTTGTTGTTAGAAACCCTATTACATGGCTTTAGGGTTGATAACCAGATCTCAATTATGAACTTTGTGTCAGGGTACTCTCATAACTGATTATGGGGTTCAGCAGTCACAGTACAAAACAGTAACAGAGTGCATTAAATGAAAATAATTGTGTCATAATTTGGTCTAATGTAGTCCAATATAAATGTGCGTAGTCCACTGAGGTCGCGTTTTGACCCAGAATCTGGCTATGATTTTCAGATAATCTGGCAAAGATTTGCCCAGAATCTTGTTTACAGTTGTTAAACATTAGTATTTTGAGTGCCCAGGAGTTTTTGATAGTGCTGAATCCATTTCCACTATAAAAATGGATTCCAAGCACTGCAACTACCTGATTTGACCAGATTTAATTGACCGGATTCTGGCCTGCCGAACCCTAGTACATGGCTTTAGGGTTGATAACCAGATCTCAATTATGGACTTTGTGTCAGGGTACTCTCATAACTGATTATGAGGTTCAGCAGTCACAGTACAAAACAGTAACAGAGTGCGTTAAATGAAAATAATTGTGTCAGCTACATAAACCAAGATGAAGCCACTCTCAACCAAAAAAGGTCACTCCAAGGGATGCGATAATCAAACCGGGGCCATACAAAATCCATGACTCCCTGTAGACCAACCCCTGAGACAAGATGCTGGTCAGGGGATCCTCTTGTACAGACAGTAATTGAAACAGAAATGGAAATTGGAACAGAAGCAGAAACCAGTCTGTTGGCCAGTTTTATGGTAACACAGGACTGCATGACCCATTACCGCATATTGTTTACACTAATACAAACATTCTGAACAGGTTGAAATGAGAACTGGATCTCAAATGTTATAAAAGTTTGACCTTTTTGGTCAAAGATACACACTATTGTCTGCAACAGGAAATAATAAGACAGCTATTATGTTCAGACTAATTTAAATATGATCAGAACCAACCCATTCCAGAAAAATGTAAGTTTAGATAATACCTTGATCCTTGTACTTTGTATATACTTCATTCAACTCATTATAATTAGAATTAGTCAACCCACTGCAAAAGCAAATAATAACAGAGAGGCCTGAATCAGTCAAATTTTAAAATGAGTATAATTTCACTTACAAAACAGATAGCAATCCGTAATCCAGGAAAAGCGTAGAAGATAATGTTGTTCTTTCAATACAATTTTTTTTTAAACAAATCATATAAAATGCCTTATTTTAAAGATTTACAAAGCTGTGAGGTCTAAAAATTCTATTTTTCCCCATTTAATCGCATAAATTCTATCAACCATGAAATCAAAAATTACCATTGAGAGGCAACATTGACAATGAGTAAAACCTTGCCCTTATAGATGCCGAGATCCACATCATTACCCCGGATGTCCTGCATACAACTTAACAGTATTAATTCAGAATTTCTTTATGTAAATGGATTTAAAGATAATAATATTAGAGAAAACATGAGTTCAAAGAAATGAACTAATATGGAGATAGAAATTACCTTGACTGTGAAATCATAAACAGAGGAAGACTGTTTTGATGAGCTTCCTGTCATTGCTGTAAAATTTGCAGAGAACCAAAAATATAAAAATCTCTTGGTTTGATTGAGGAACAAAAACGCGAAAATATTTCGGTAGTGGGGGAATCTAGAAAGGAGAAAGACGAGGAAGAATGGAGGTTGTAAGGGGTTTATATAGGAAATGGACGTAGAAGATTTGAAGAAATTGCCGGGCCGCATTCCAAATAGAGAGGAATCAAAGCACGGCAACGAAGGTCGGAAAGTGGCGTGTGAAGGTGTGAAAAGTGTTTTCTGATTTGAATAAAGTGCCACGCGTGGGTCCTCTTGAAGTCAGCTGGCCTCAAAGAATGTGGACGAGATTTGTTTGCATGAAAATCGAATTTAGAGTAACAGGAATTTCAACTCACCTGGAACCACACAAAAGTCTTAGTCAAATATAACCTCATGCACGGCAATTTATATTCGTTTAGCGTAGCACCCGTTTTACAAGAAACCTTTTCGAGAGGTAACCAATACTGTGTTATTGACATCGATTTATTTAGGAGTTGTATATGTTTATCTTTAGATTTAAGGAAGTATATTATTCAGTTATGGACATAAATAATAATGCTTATTAATGGGTGTAGAAATTCTTTCCGTAAAAATCACATGCAAAAGAACGTGATCGATAGAAGCTTAGATTCCAAAAATCATAAATATTGATTATCATATCATTATTTGTGTTTTGAAAAAAATATTAGCGTGTTAGTGAAAAACTGTATATGTCCACCATTATATTTAAACGAGAACATTATCCAACAACAAATATATACAACACCACGCCTTAATAATTCAATAACACAATAAATATTGTTGCCGGCGGAATTGGCTTTGATTTGAGCTTATTGGGTGAACTCTTTGCTACTCATATTTGTTGCTTTATTACCCACCTATTGGGGTCTGTGAATGGGCAGGGCAGGACTGACACGGCATAGGCAGGAATGGGCTGCTCGGCTCGGATGGCATGGGATGGACTCATGGAAAAAAGAAGCACTGTGGTAATTTAGAACGTATGGTTTTGTCGGTGGAGATGTTCTAGAAGAAATGGATATGGGCGTGCATAAATCAAATACGATGGACAAGTGAGGAAACTTTTTAAATGCACGCTCCTCTTCTTTGGAAATGGAATTGTTGAAATCTAAACAAATTAGTTGGCAGGTATTTTGACTTTTTGGGTTTTGCAAAGGGACTTTTTTTGAGATTTTTTATAATTTTGTATTTGGTAGATGTAATTCTTATATAGTTATGATTGGTTTTTCAAGCTACATTATATAAAGTATTAATTGGTTAAGGTGTAATTAGTTTTAAATATTTTACTTAAAAAATATTAAGGATAAAGTTAAAAAAAAAATTATATAATGGAATGTAAACTTAGAGTTTGAATTTTATTAATTTTTATGTTTTTCGTAGTTGTTATATAAGAGTCAATTGGGGTTATGTAGGGTGGATGACTATAATAGTTGCTATTTTCCTCACCTAGGTTCAAGTTTTTACTAATGATATGATAAATTATAATACTTTGATAACTATTGTTGTATTGCTTTAGGATCTTGTCAACTCTTAAATGAGTATACTTTTGGGTTGGCTTGGTACCTGATAAAGTCCTATACTATAGTAATTAAAGTTATTTTGGTTTTTATATGTATTTTGGTCAAGTTGTGAAGTTTAGTCATGATCTTATAAAGATCAAGTCCAAAACGCCATTTGGAGAAACAAGTAGTGTCACATCATGAGTTAGTGGTCATGAGTTGTAGTGTCTGTTGTAAAATCAAATGTGTTATCAAATCCTTATCATCATAAAAAGTGTGTTGTGCTTTTGCTGCAAGAAGAAGGTTTGGAGTTTCATGGTTTGGGTACAGCCTAAAAGTTTTCTCATGGGTTTGGAACATTGTATGGACCACTCCATGTCATCCTAGTACCCTCAGCATGTCAGATGATGGTTGGAGATAATATAAGCTTGGAGTCACACAATCATCGTATTTTCACCATATCTATTAAACCTTGTACCTATTTTCCATGAAATTTTAATAGTGGATGCATGGGGGTGAGATGAAGAAGATCACTTAATTTCACGTCAAAATGCTTTACATTTTTTGAGAAATGAGACACAGTCATATACAACCATTTTTGGATTTTCTAGAAATAAGTGAGTCAGATTTGGCTCAAAATTTGTGTGGTGGAGGGTTGTAATTATATTGAATTTTTTGTCAAAAAGTCAGCTCAATCTAGCTTATAGTTTAGGAAATATTCAAAAAATATAGTCGTTGGTTGTACTTTTGGATAGTTGTTGCACTTTTGACAATCTCACTTCAACACAATCCAAATAACTAAAACCTCCTTCAATTTCTTTGAGTGAATATTTACAACTTATTTTTCATACCTTGTTATTTATTGTTTTAGTAATAATTTTTGGGCGCATATTCCGAGGAGAAGCAGAGGAATTTTCAAAAATTGAGAGAAGTTTCTCCCAAGAGAAAGCTCATTTACAAACAACTCCTTCGGTTTTGTAACATATGTCATGGTTCAATAGATACGAGTTAATCTTTGACCGCTATTTTTCAGAAATTCGGTCCTTATTCCTAGCAAGCAATTCCAAATTTAATGTAATTAATTATATCTTTGGGGAAATGGTTGAGCTCGACCCCTTGAGTTCAATGATGAGATAAATGTATATATTTTCATGAGTTTCAATTTGTAAAAGGTTGGTTGGTTGCTCAGGCTCAGAAGAAGAGACATTGTGTACTGCACATTTTTTTGATATATTTCTCAGTGAATGGAAGATAGAGGTCAAATTCTACATGGATTTTTGTGCTAATTTCTTTAGAGGTGTTTTTTCATTGTTTTGTAACTTATGTTTTGTTATCAATCATGCTTTGAAATGTGTCTTCCTTTTTAGTTTAACATAGATTTGTCTTAGAATTCACTTCAAATGGTGTTTTGTTTTAGTTTGCTAAAAATTTATGTTTTCTTCTTAAATGGCATCTAGAATTCATCTTGTTGTTTGATGCTTTGTATATCGTTTTCCACCTATCTTCTACTTACCCTCATACAATTAATTTGATTGAAAAAATCCAAAAAGACTACCTACCTTGCCCTTGTAGAGATACTCTTTCCCTTCATCCTATCACTTGAAACATTATCAACTGTCTTGACTCCATGCCCAATATATTTGTCTTCTTTCCTAGTAGAAAACATTTAAAACCTATATCCCTCTAAGCACCATACCTAGTCTAAGATCTAAGTGACTGAAAATTTCAGACGGAGAAAGTCCTCTCTAAACTTGGAAGGGCTAGATTCCAACTTCTAAGTGGTTTGTGGTTACCTCTGAATTTCTCTTCTCAGCCTAAAAAAATTATGGAGTGGTAACAATACCAACAACTTCACTCTAACCTTTGAACTAGAAAATTTGATTTTTTTCTATAGAAAAAAATTTCCATATAATTACAAAAATACATATACATAGTGAAAATTTTATTATTTATATAAAACAACTTTATATTAATATATCACTAACTTTACAAAAGATCTCAAGACTCATTTGTTATGATACTTGATAATGCTTCATTTGTTATAATACTTAATAATGACAACCCTATAAAAGTTTTTATATCCTAACAAGGTGAATGAAATAAATATGCCCTTTTTTGAGAAAAATTTTTCATTTTTTTGGGTTCTTCAACTTTCTGCAAACTATAACAATTTTTCCGTGTAGAATTTCATTTTGCGGTAAAAATAAAAGTTGTGAGAAATTTTGTTAGCTTTCTATTACTTATTTTTTGAAATTTTTTTATGCGGATTTGATATGTCCACTTAGCGTTTCTTTGAGTGTGTGTTTCTTAACAATCAAAGAATTCATAAGTAGTCATGTTATGTGGCAACGTTGTATTCATTGAAAATTCTTGTTTTTGAAAAAACAAAATGTTTTACAACAATCTAGACAGAGTCTACTTTGGTTTCATCATATTTACAAAGCCAATGGATGCATATCATAATTACTAGAATTTTTTGAACTGGTCTAATACGAAAAACTGCGTATTTTTTATATGTTTCGTGTGGCAACAAATTTCTTAACATACAAGTTATAAACTAAAAATCTAAAAGCTACACATTACAGTCAACGGACCAATGTAATGCTCCATAATTTTTTAAATTTTTTTTACAATGTATTTTGGGAGATACAAAATTTTGATTTCACTGAATCACGATGACCCTCAAAATTTGTTTGCACTCATTTTATTAGAAAAATAATTAAAATTAATAAACGTTTACGAAATTTCATAAAATTTATATTTCCTGAAAGTAGATTCAATTCTGAAAATGCTTGTCTTGGTTCCGACAGTTAATTAACAAGTTTTCATGGAGTTTAATCAGTCCAAAGTTGCCGAACCGTTTTCAGAGCTTGGCTCTGCGTAATCAGTGACGCGATAGTTCGGCCGAACTATTAGCGACAGTTCGGCCGAACTATGTTTTCCGTTTATGGGCCGCTACAATTAACGCCTTAATAGTTCGGCCGAACTTATTATCAAAAGTTCGGCCGAACTATTGTGTAATTTTCCGTCGGCCGGAATTTTTTGTGGACCCCCCTACAAAACACACATTTCGCGGTCAATATAAATTGCCGCGAAATGATTCACAATTTTCGCACATTTCGCATTTCTTCTCATCTTACAACTTGTTTTGAATTCAAAAATTTTTCTTCAAAGTTTGGGGTCAAAAAAAATTTTTGGAAGACATTTTCTGGAGGCGGCGTGATTTTTCTTGGAGGTTCAAAGTTTGAATTTAAAAAACTTTTTTGGAAGACATTTTTGGAGGCGACGTGATTTTTCTTTGAGGTATGTACGTGTTTTGTGTTGAAATAAATCTTTTGAGCTTTTTTGTTCAAAAATTTTTCTTTACATTTTAAGATTTAAAGAATTTTTTTGGAAGACGTTTCTTGGAGGCGGTGTGATTTTTCTTAGAGATATGTACGTGTTTTGGATTGGATTACGTATTTTTTAGAAAATATTTTTTTAAATTAAATCTTTTGTGATATTGTTTGTAATTGATTTATTGTCTAATTTTTTAAAGGAAATTTTTTAAACCTCATACCCTATTATCATGGGAAATCGAAGAACTTGTGTGAGAAAATATGATCGAAAAAGAAAGCCCGAGGAACGTAGAGAAGAGACGAGACAATATCGCAAAAGAAAGTTAGAGGCTCTCTCAAATATTGAAGAGGAAAATCAACCTCAAGCAGAAATTGAAGCATGTATGTAAATGTAAATATTACATGCTCTATTGATATATATTTAAAATTTCCCTAATGTAAAATGTAACGCTTAATTTTTATTTGATAAACTAGTTTGAAAAATATTTTGTTTGATGTACACAGACAAAGATATTCCTCAAAATATTAAAGAAGAAAATCAACCTCAAGCAGAAATTGAAGCAGGTATGTAAATGTAAATATTATGATCTATTGATATATTTTTAAAGTTTTCCCAATGTACAATGTGAAGCTTAATTTTATTTGATGAACTAGTTTGAAAAATATTTTGTTTAATGTAAACAGACAGAGACACTCCTCAAAATATTGAAGAAGAAAATCAACCTCAAGCAGAAATTGAATCGGGTATGTAAATGTAGATATTATGATCTATTGATATATTTAAAATTTTCCTAATATTTATTGACATTTATTAATTTAGTTATTTATTGAATATGTACTATTTTTTCGAATATGTACAGATGAAATCACTATCGATAATGAGATGTTAGAAAATGTCGACACTCGCACATATGGAGATAAAAAACCTGACTATTTTATACGATATCGTGTCGAGAAAATTTTGGAAATGTTTTTCAAAACTGAGGTGACAGTTCAAGCTCAAATGTTGAAATGTCTCTTATCATCAAGGAAATTAAAAGAAGCAACGACACTATTGGGTATTCGAAAATCAACCAAAGATAAAAAAATGAAAGAAGAGGTTATAAAAAATATGAGTAGTGCTATAGAGTCAATTAGGAGATCTAGAGATAAAAATGTTTCAAATATACGTAGAGGAATACAAATGGCAATGGTTTCACCAAGTACTCAAGAGAATCGTTTGAATCTAGCATCTATGGCACGAGCACTGGGAACCTCGCGAAAAACTCTGCACAAACATCAAAAATTTCGACTGCAAATAGACGTAAATGATGAACTCGCTTGTTGGAGAGCTATTTGTAGGCAACCATACAAAGATAGACTTGGAGAAGATGTTAAAAAAACAATATATGAATATTGGAAGAACAATTCGCGTGTTTCACCCACTGCAAGACATGTGATGCGAAGAAGAATAGCGCGAAATCAATACGAAGAACATGAAAAACATCTCTTGGAAACCACTCAAATAGAGTTATTCAACAAGTTCAAAGAAGAGAATCGTCAAATTCAAGTTTCACTCAGTGCTTTTGTTCAAAAAAAACCATGGTATGTAAAACCTATCACCGTACGCGACACTTGTTGTTGCCGTTATCATGTGGAATTTGAGTTATATTATGACACATTCCTTGATTTCGGTAGAACATTATGGAATGATTCACCTCCTCCTTCCACTATCCGTGAATTCATATCTCAAATTCTATGTGAAAGAGAAAGCCATGAACTATTTTACAAAAAGAAATGTGTTGGTGGTAAAAAATGCGATGATTGTGGAAATTTGACTAAATTTCAAAACAAATATCGTATTGATATAAATGATCAATCATTGTCCAACATGAAAGTGAAATGGAAGAGATACGAATATACCGCTACATCGATTCAAAGTGCAGATAGTGTTAAAAGAATCGAATTACGAGAAGACGAAATTTTTCTAATAGACTTTTTGAGAAAGTTTGAAGCAGAAATTTACAAATACACCATGCATTCCCATAAAGCTCGATGGCAAGACTTGCAATTCAAAAAATCTCGTGAAGTTTTTCCACCAGGAACCATTTTGTCAGTGATTGATTTTGCATAAAACTACACATTTGCTCCACAAAAAGAAATTCAGAGTGAATACTATCACTCTGACCAAGTCTCCATGCTCGTTCATATTCTATATAGACATGCTGAACAAAATGTCGATCATATAGAAAGCACGAGTGAAAATCGACATATCATTAAAGAATATCATTTTGATATCAGTGACGATCGTACGCATGATACATGTTTTGTACAACATTGTTTTGGAAAAATTTATGATTCATTGAAAAATCGTGGAATAACATTCAATGAACATTGGATATGGTCGGACGGATGCGCAGGTCAATTCAAATCTGCACGATCATTTTTTTGGTTGTGTCGTCTTCATAAGAAAACCTCCATTAAACATTGTTGGAATTTCTTTGAGACTGGCCATGGAAAAGGAGAACATGACGGTGCAAGAGCATGCATAAAACGAGTACTTCGAAGATATCAAATGAACCACTTTGCACGCCGACTTGCAAACGCTGAAGAAGTTGTTCAATGGTGCAAAAATGCTCTAAGCCAAGAGATTAACCCATCACGAGAAGTGCAAAGGTACATTCAATTTAATTTATATTGGTAATCTAATTTTAAACATTGTACATTTATCATGCAATGATTATTTTTAATTGTATTTTGATATCATATTTACAAATTCTTTCTAATTTTCCATATAAAGGTTTTTCTGGCATATTTGAATCGGAGACGTAAATAGATCAATTGGAAATGAAGTTGGAACAATAAAAGGGACTCGAAAATTGCATTCAATTCAAACAAAATTGTCCACAAATGTGTTTGCATTGGAGAAAAGAAAATATTCTTGTTTTTGTGATGTTTGCATAGACAACACAAAATCCAATGACATCTGTGAAAACAAAATGTATGTGAACGATTGGAAACATACAGAGCTAAATACAAAGGGAAAAATGTCTGTTGCAATGATTGAAGAAATGGAATCATAGGAAACTACAATATCATCCGATGGTGATCGAGTTTCTGATCTTGTTAGAGAAGGTAACAATTGAATTACTTTTTAATGATTTAAAGATTTACAAATTTAAATTTAAATATGCATAATTAAATGTTAAATTTATTTTATTGTGCAGGAGATGTTTTTGCTGTAATTGCACCTATTGACAACGATGAAAATGTGAAGTATTATTTGATGCGTTGCACCGAACAAAAAATGAAATTATTACAAGACTATAATGATCACGGATTTCAGTATGACAAAGGGTCTATTATACTGAAAGGTTATTTTTTCAAACAAACTCGTGAAAGTGGAGACTTTGTTTACTTCGAAGACTATGAACCTGATTCCATAAGTTTTCAAAATAGTCACTTGGTGTGTGCAGCACGCATAAAGTTGATAGAAGTTCAATCAAAGAAAAAATCAAAAATTAAGAAATGGAAAATGTCAAAATCCGATCATGAACGGATTATTGAGGATGGAATTCCATTAGAATTTTTTTGAGTGAAGTGTCAGGACAACAATTTATTATCTTTTAAACCTTTCAGTACTCAACTAAAAATTGAACTGCTTATGTTATTCGTGGTTTGCAAATGTTACAAATTGTTTGGGTACAAGCACGTGCTCTAGTTTCCACTGAAAATAGTTTTTCTATACATGTGCATTGATTAAAAATGTTAAATATGTATTGGATATATATATTCTAGAATGAAATTATTTGTTCTTGTATATTAATTGTTTTTGTATATGTTCTCCGACCATATGGTACAAACTATTTCACTTTATTTTGTAAAGTCAGATTCGGTCCCCATATGGCCTAGCCTCCAAGGGACGAGATAACAAGTGGTTGTCCCCACTTGCCCGAATCTCGGCTTTTAAGTACAATTTTACTGTTTATGTCGAGCATCTTACATGATGTCCTAGCCAAAGATAGATTCTCTTTGTTTCAAGTTTCTAGTAAAAGTTGTCACCGAATGCCCCGCTCGAACTCTTGTAGTAAACACCATACCTCATCTCTCTTGCTCTCCAATATTATTAGGTTTAATTATTATAACACAAAAATCGTTCTAGACATTATCAATAATTTTTTGTGCTTAAAGTAAAATCAATGAACATTATTAATCCAATGTCTTTACAAGTAATGTACCATCATACATGCAATTATATCAAATTAGAAATCAACATATACAATGAAATCAATGGGGATTGTCTTGTTGCAAGTAGTTCATAATTTCAATTTACCATATGTGTAAATGTAGGTTGAAACCATCCAAAACTTTAAGTTGTAAATTGAAACCATCCAAAACTTTAAGTCTTAAAACCCTTTCGATTATATATTGTGCATCATTAAAACATTTAACATTTAAAGTTTCATTAAATATCACATGCAAAATGTAGATTGAAACCATCCAAAACTGGAGATTTAAAAACTTCACATGCCACATGCCAATTATAATTCAACAATCCAACAAAAACATTTAACAAATTAAATATCACACACCACACTAAGACGACCACACTAAGAGGATTGGTGCACTTCGTTTGGAAGGAGTCAATATATGTCGTATTAGAGCGATTAGACAGAATTCGAAAAGGAAAGAGCTTGAACCAATTCAAGCAGACCCAGGATCGAATTGTTCTATGGAGCTTCATGAGAGGAGATATGTGAAAAGCATTGTTAAGCCATGCCAATTATAATTCAACAATGCAACAAAAACATTTAACAAATTAAATATCACACGCCAAAGTCGTTTCAAGTTTTTGGTAAAAGTTGTCGCCGAATGACCTACTAGAATATTATAAATACTCACTTTGTAAGATCATTTGGCATTCGAAAAATTCGAAAGTCTTAGACTGTCAATCAATTTAAAGTATCATTCACCATAGGGAGTGTAAAATATTCAATGTAGGTTGGTGACGATGCTCACTCCCAGCTTGAAGCAGCGCCAATGACCAATTCTTTAATGAATTCCAATGCACTAGACCAACGTTGGTTCAACCTACTTGGTTTTTCACGCAAGAAATTCCAAGGATGGACTTTCTAGACAAACTGCTGAAATTGAAAAGCTTGACATGGAAATACGACAAGGTGAACAAAGACTTCAGGAACTCTTTATGGAAAGGGCTCACTTGAAGGAAATAAGCACCACGTTGCAGGGTAAAGTCAAGAACATGGAAGATAAGATCAAGAGGGACTTTCTTGATCCGAAACCTATTGGTTTGAAGAAAGAAAATGCATGTGTTGGCACACTTGGAAAAGAAGACGACCACACTAAGAGGATTAGTGCACTTCGTTTGGAAGGAGTCAATATATGTCGTATTGGAGCAATTAGACAGAATTCGAAAAAGAAAGAGCTTGAACCAATTCAAGCAAGCCCAGGATCAAATTGTTATATATGGAGCTTCATGAGAAGAGATATGTGAAAAGCATTGCTAAGCCAAGGGCTAGTTCGAAAAACATATTGGAAGAGGAAATGTTGAAGAAGATTGCGAAAGTAAGGCACAAGACAAGGAGGAATGATGATGAAAGTTCCTTGGACTTGAGATTCATGTCTACAACCGTACATGGGAAAAAGTTCTCTTCTTTGATAGACATGGGGCTACCCATAGCTTCCTAAGTCGAAAGGCAGCTTCATCTCTTAGAAAGAGGAAGGCTAGCATCGAGAAAGAGTTGAGTGCTTTCAAGGCAGTCAACTCAAGGATAAAAGTAGCACGACTGGTGTCATGAACAGCACACATGTGAGAGTAGGGTCATGGTTTGGAAAGATAGACTTAAGAGTCATTGACATGGATGATCATTCTATGATGGACCATACCAATGATGGACCGAGACATGAACTCTCAATTCTTGTGATCAATCTTAAACTATTTTATGAAAGATAGATAAACCATTTAAATATTTAGCTCAAACTCTTGTAGTAAACACCATACCTCAAGTCTCTCTCGCTCTCCAATATTATTAGGTTTAGTTATTATAACACAAAAATCATTCTACATTGTCAATAATTTTTTGCGCTTACACTGAAATCAATGAACACTATTAATCCAATGACCTTACAAGTAATGTACCATCATACATGCAATTATATCAAATCAGAAATCAACATATACTACATAATGAAATCAATGTGGATTGTTTTGTTACAAGTAACATTTCAATTTACCACGTGCAAATGTAGGTTCACATTCTATCATTCATGTAGTTTTAAAAACTTCAGATACCATTAGAATTATAATTCAACTATCCAACTAAAACATTTAACAATAAATATCACATGCCATGCCAATTATAATTCAACTATCCAACAAAAATATTTAACATTAAATATCAAATGTCAAATGTAATTCAATGAAAACATTACTTCACATTCACATGCCAAAAGTACTAAAACCATCCAAAGAAAACTGAAATCAATGAACAAGTTATTAATCCAATGACTTTACAAGTAATGTACCATCATATGTATGCAATTATATAAAATCAGAAATCAACATATATAATGTAATGAAATCCAATGACTTTACAAGTAATGTACCATCATATGTATGCAATTATATCAAATCAGAAATCAACATATATAATGTAATGAAATCAATGGGGATTGTCTCGTTACAAGTAACATTTCAATTTACCACATGTGCAAATGTAGGTTCACATTCCATCATTCATGTAGTTTTAAAAACTTCAAATGCCATGCCAATTATAATTCAACTATCTAACAAAAACATTTCCAACAAAAATATTTAACATTAAATATCAAATGTCAAATGTAATTCAATGACAACATTACTTCACATTCACATGACAAAAGTACTGTTACCATCCAAAGAAAACTGAAATCAATGAACAAGTTATTAATCCAATGACTTTACAAGTAATGTACCATCATATGTATGCAATTATATCAAATCAGAAATCAACATATATAATGTAATGAAATCCAATGACTTTACAAGTAATGTACCATCATATGTATGCAATTATATAAAATCAGAAATCAACATATATAATGTAATGAAATCAATGGGGATTGTCTTGTTACAAACTTTAACATTTCAATTTACCACATGTGCAAATGTAGGTTCACATTCCATCATTCATGTAGTTTTAAAAACTTCAAATGCCATGCCAATTATAATTAAACTATCTAACAAAAACATTTAACATTAAATATCACATGCCATGCCAATTATAATTCAACTATCTAACAAAAACATTTAAAACATTAAATATCACATGCCATGCCAATTATAATTCAACTAGATCCAACAAAAACATTTAACATATATGTCCAAAAATATGTCCAAAAAACATATTGTAATAAAATATGTCCAAAAATTGTAAATCTCACTCAAGTATCAAATTGTATCAAGTTTAACAAATTTTAAAACCATCTAAATTTTGAAATAAAATCAAATCTACTGTATGTCTTGTCCATCAAATGGAAGATCTAGCCTCTGGGTCCCGATTGGCTCGCTATCTTGTAAAGGGAAAACCTACATACACAATGTACATGTACTTGAACATTAAAATTTGAAGTTTTAAAAATTAACGAGAATATATATATCTAGAACTTCATGTAAAAAACAAAATATAACAAAAAAATCGCGCAATACCTCGTAAGGTTGCCTCTCCATTTGATGAAGAGTATCTGCCATAGAAACATCTGTAGTGGTAACCTGTACAATATACATGTACAGTTAAATATAAATTTATATATATATATATATACATAAATAATTTATATAAATTAAAAACTTTCAAATGAAAATGCACGTGTGTACATATATATAAACTTATTTGAACAATAATATTAAAAAAAAGAACTAAAGACAACTTCTTCAAATGCCGTGGATGTCCCTATCTCCGTCGCTAAAGTCCTCGGATTAAAAAAATCTTCTATACAAACCTAAATTCAAAAAATTTTAAATAACTCAAAATATAGATCTCTCTCTCTATATCTCAATTTTTTATGGAACTTTTTGAGGTAACATAGATTTTGAACTTGTGAAAAATTGTCCATACTTGGTCATCTCCCAATGAAGTAGAAGGTATATCTCCTAAAGAAGAAGAAGGTACCGGGATCCCAAAAACATCAGACGGAATCGGTACCTGTTAAAACATTTTATCGAATTATATATATACATACATGTACATGTGTGGCAACAATTATTTATTTTAGAGTCACTTAAAAAACACTAACATACATGTGCCACCATATCATGATGGGCAGACCCATCTGCATCGTTTGAGCCAGAGGTCCCGAACGTAATATTAACATTTTCATCACGCATCATGCCTGAGAACTGCAAATGGTGTTTTAACATATAATCATACTTTTTTGTTAGATTAATGTACACATACAAATAAATGTATACATGTGTACATACACATGTATTTATTACAAATTGTACACATGTATATGTAAATATAATTTCAAATCCTAAGGTCACTAACACATACCGTTCCTGTGCCCTCTTCCTCACGAAAAATTAGGTCTTGCAGACCATTGCGACAATTTATTGCGTATGTTCGAAGATCTTCAACATTCATGTTGTAAATCTCCTCATCTGTATGATAAACAAAATTGGCACGTGCATATTGACGTGCTCTTTGTCGATTTAAGCCAAGATCGACTCCACTCAATCCGCTATGAACATTTTCAATCATAACATCTCTTGCTTCACGACTTATTTGAGAAGTCGCATCCATCTCTGATCGCAAGGTTTCGACTCGAGACGGTCGACTCACCAATGGTGGCTCAGGGCGAGGCAACTCCACATCTCACTTTGCGCCCTTACGTTGACATAATCGACCTCTCCCCGGGCCAAAAAAATCTGAAGGAAGATCATTGTAGTCGGGTTTCATACCCTTAAAAAATTCTGCATAAAACATTTGTGCAAAATAAAGAGGAACCTCATCGTTCCATGGAAGCCTTCCAAAGGCCGCAAGATGTCGACTATACAAATATTTTGCTATGTCCGGGTGCTTGAAATACTGCACCTTCAACATCTTTCTTTTTGGCCCTTCCTTATAATTAAACATTGACTTAGCCTGGTCTCTTGAAACTTGTTTTTTTATGTCCTGCCATTTATCGGGACCTATCACTGCTTCTCTTCTCTGTCTCATCACTTCTACAAACGAATCAGTGGTTGGCCCCAAATCTTTGTACACTTTTACCATTTCACTCAATGAATGTGCAACTATCCGTAGGCTTTGTCTACTCTCAGCAGGTATAGTCAAATCCTGGAGATCTGTCTGCAATTTTGCATAAAGGCTTTCACACCTTTGTAAGGTGCATTCCGCCATGTTCCTTTCCCATGGTATATCAGTAATCTCAGTCGGATAAGTTGTGCTAGGTTGACAACCTTCTTCTTCAATGTAGCGCGCTGCCCTGCGTCTTTTTTGACCACTGGCTCGAACATTTTGAGCCTCTGCATCAATATATATATAATTTCATATATTAGAAAAAACATGTGTAAAAAAAGTTGCAAAAATTTAATGAAAAAATATTGAAATTGATGGCAACCTTGATGTTGTTGGTTAACATCATCTCCAACATGACCCTGCTGAGAACCAGCCCCAGAATGATGCTGCTGAGAACCAGACCCACAGTGACCCTGCTGAGAACCAGCCCCAGAATGATGCTGCTGAGAACCAGACCCACAGTGACCCTGCTGAGAACCAGCAGCCGTTGATTGCTGGCCTTCGGGGGAATAAATATCACCCCCTTCCAGCACCATGTTACCTCGACCGGTTGAACCTTGGCCACACTTCATTGATGGAGTAGAAAGCCTTCTCCTCTTGCCTCCTAAAAATTAAAATATGAAACTTGTTAACAACTAATTTCACTCACAAAGTTAGTAAAAAAATCAATTCCATATGTACACACATGTATGTAGATTTAAGATTATATTTAAATACTCTGAACATCCTCCGATCCCCGAGACTCCATATGGGATTCGGTTGATCTTCGTCTTTCATCCTCCATGATGTATATCTATTGGTCAACATTCACAAAATAGATTTCAAAAAATCAATACCTCAGAGTAAAATCCAATTTGGGGATGTTAAATCCAATATGTTCTATATTTCTTACATTTCAGCTCTCCTATTTTTCTTTCCAACCAAGGTTTATAAAATAACATGAGAAGCAACATGAGACTTAGAACAATCATTTTCATTATCTATATGGAAGGCTACGTGTACTATATCCCCTTGAGCTTAAGGGTATGTAGTTTGTCAATTTTTATCATATATTTTTTGGTAAGTGTAAATGTATTTTTTTATCTATAGTACACGTCATGAGTTCCCCACTTTTACCTTATGTAAAGCATGATTCTAGGATTACTACATACCCCCACTTTTACCTTATAATCATTGGTGCCTAATGTGGGGTGGACAATTTAAATCAAGTTCGTATCAAAGTACAATTTAGCTCATTTTAGTCAAGGTTAGTTAGAAGAATTAGCTATTGGTTTCCCTCCTTCCCTCCCTTCTAAAATAATTATGTTTTTCGGGTCAAAAAGCCAAAATATGGAGACAATTATCACCAAATCCAACGTACGATTATGCATGATGGAGACTATCTAGCGCTTTCCCTTGTTAGAGAAAGTACATGAGCTCTATTATTTGAGCTAAGAGTCAGTTGTTTGAAGATGCATGTTTTGTCAACTTGTTTGGTTGATGGTTTTGTACACCAATATGTAAGAGTACACGGACATATTCACATGATGTGAATTTTTTTTTCTTTGAAGGAGAAAATGATGTGTTTTCAGTTTGATGGTTTTGTTTGTGACAAGATGTCACAAGATTTTGGTGTAAGGGGGTGAAATAATTTCGTATCATTTTCTAAGTGGTGAGGTCGTTTTAATCTCCAATAGTTGTGTTGGTGTGGTGGGAACCATGCTAGGAGTTGGGCATTCCATTGATTTGGTCAAGGTACTTAGTGTATGAGGAGCATCCAAAATTAGGCGGATTGGGATCTTGATGAGGGGGATATGTCACTTGATGCATGCAATGATGATGGTATTTGATGAGTAGAGGACACATATAGATGAGATGAGTGTCTTTAACATAGAGCACTCAAGGGCATGCCAAATACTAATTAACCGAGTTCGTGACATAATAAATGGTGGAAGAGGAATCATCAACATATGAGGTTGGTGTAAGTGGTGGTGTTACTATTGAGGCATGATGTATGGTGACCAACACATCTTGATATCGTCGGAGATTGAGACAATGTTGTGTATAATGTTTGTGTTTCACATAAATAGACAAGAGGTCGTTGGTTCTTAAACCCTTATTACGTGATGAGGTGGCAACATCACATGATAGAGTGGGGAGAAATGGGGGTGCTTAAGGGGTATGAAGGATACCCTTCAACTCATGAAGCATGGGGCATGAATTGGTGGGATGACCTAATGTGTCTCAAAGGGCACACGAGGGACTAACCTTGGGTATTTTTGGTTGAAGGCTCTTTCTATTAAAATAAAATTATAAATAACTATGGAAACTTGCATTAACAAATTATCCTACAAAAATTATTGTAGAAAATTTTCAAAATTGAAATGCAACCTTAAATTCCTTGCATTCTTTCATCAACTTTGTTAATAATTGAATAGTCTACTAGTTGACTATATTACCAACTGCAATGAATATTGTCTTTTCCTAATGTTCATTGTGAAAATGGATCCTCACATTAATGTGATAGGATCTTTTTCATCTCTCAAGTTACTAGGTCAAAGCATCCTAATGGGTAAATTAATTGTGAGATAAATTACAAGCATTAAATGTCAATCCAGGTTCTTATACTTCCGAAGTACACTTGCACAATATATGCTAAAGCCAAAATATGGAGACAATTATCACCAAATCCAACGTACGATTATGCATGACGGAGAATATCTAGCGCTTTCCCTTGTTAAATATATTAACAAGGGAAAGCGATAGAGATTCTCCATCATGCATAATCGTACGTTTATGCTTATAGAGTGAAAAAACTAAAAGAATCAACTTGTAGGGTCATTTAAATGGGGGGTGGAGAATTCCTGGGTCTTTGCAAATTCAAAGTATGGTGCATGTTGCATGAAGCAAGATGTTGAAAGTAGAGTTATGTTAGACACAGATAAATGCAACAAATATGGAAATTTGTACATGAGCTCTATTATTTCCTTTAATATGTGATCCATGCCTTTCTCTAATTCATATTTTTATCTCTTCTATTAATTATGTTATTCTTTCTATGTATTGTTCTAGTACAAGGGGGTGAAATAATTTCGTATCATTTTCTAAGTGGTGAGGTCGTTTGAATCTCCAATAGTTGGGTTGGTGTGGTGGGAACCATGCTAGGAGTTGGGCATTCCATTGATATGGTCAAGGTACTTAGTGTATGAGGAGCATCCAAAATTAGGCGGATTGGAGACAATTATCACCAAAATTAGGCGGATTGGAGACAATTAATTATGTTTTGCGGGTCAGAAAGCCAAAATATGGAGACAATTATCACCAAATCCAACGTACAATTATGCATGATGGATAATATCTAGCGCTTTCCCTTGTTAAATATATTAACAAGGGAAAGCGCTAGAGATTCTCCATCATGCATAATCGTACGTTGATGCTTATAGAGTGAAAAAACTGAAATAATCAACTTGTAGGGTCATTTTAATGGGGGCTGGAGAATTCAGGTCTTTGTAAATTCAAAGTATGGTGCATGTTGCATGAAGCAAGATGTTGAAAGTAGAGTTATGTTAGACACACTTAAATGCAACAAATATAGAGCCGAGGATTGGGGTTGGCTCATTAAGAGGGTTGAAGGAAAGATTAATAATTGGTGTTATAGATGGCTCACTTTAGGGGGATGGATGACTTTTATCAAGTCAACTCTGGAAGGTTTACTTGTGTATTAGTTTACTCTAACAAAGATTGCAAAGTCCACTATTAACAAGATCCAAAAATGCATGAGTAATTTTCTATGGAATGATAGAAAGTGTAGTCCTCTTAAGCATTTTCTCAAGTGGGACATGTGGGCTAAGCCAAATCAAAGAACGTACAATTATGCATGATGGAGAATATCTAGCGCTTTCCCTTGTTAAATATATTAACAAGGGAAAGCGCTAGATATTCTCCATCATGCATAATCGTACGTTGATGCTTATAGAGTGAAAAAACTGAAAGAATCAAATTGTAGGGTCATTTTAATGGGGGCTGGAGAATTCACGTCTTTGCAAATTCCATCATTCCATCATTCAAACACAAAAGTTGAATTAACAGTTGCATGGGCTCTTTTGTTTTTTGTAGCGTCCTCGAATATCTCCTCTATGCACATCCATATTTAATGTCATCATTATAGGGCGTTGGTGGTACCACCCACATCCCTCACCACATGTCATCATGGTCTTACCGTGTGGCCCGCACGGTCTCCTACCACCTCACTCCTTTCTCTGTACACTTGGCACCCCAATCGGAGAATACTTTGTTAATGTTAATCATGCTTCAACACTCTCACTAATTCCAAAGCTAAAATAGGCATATATTCATTCTTGAAATAAGTTAATTTCTGATTATGTTTTAATTAAATATAATTAATTAAATTTTAGTATTATAAATAATAATTAATTAGTAATTATATTACTAATAATTAAATATTTATTTTATTATTAAAAAACTAAGGAGAAGGGAAGGTAGCAGGGGAGCGGAGTAGCTCAAATTGTTATAAGTACAAGAGAAAAATCAAAATAGGGGGTTTATGGACACATTGAAGAATGTCGTAGATTCATTGAAAAATATGTGAGCACTAAGAAGTTTTATTGGTGCAGAGAAACAATTGGAATTACTTCCATGGATTGTTGATCATGTACTCTTATAACCTCCTATATGAAAAGAAAACAAGAAGTGGGAAACTTTTGGCTATGTGGTATACTATTTGCATGATTAGCCTTATTTACACCACAGTTCCTAACGAGGGGGGTTTCCCTACCCCATATAATTAGTGGTGTGGGGGGTACAAGGGGTGACGACACGAAATCATTGAGAGATATAGAAAAAGCATTCTGGTTTTCATAGTTTTGGGTATCTAGGGTAAAATCTTTGTGCAAATAGTGTTTTTGCTATTGAGTTTTTTTATGTTTTATATTGAGAATCTATTTGTATGATTTATCTAATAAGGGTTAAAACCTACATTATCAAGTGTTTTCATGCATCAACAAACAAATAAAAGAGAGGAAAAAAATATTTATTTTTAAGTAGATAAACATGATATGCATGTAGGCAGATAATATTAATGATAGGATAAATGAAAATAATATCGGTAACCTATCCACATAGATAAATGGATTATAATAATTTTTTTTATTTTATAGTTTGTTATGGAAAACTACAATTTTCAAAACTTTAATAATCAATTGGGAACTATCAACAAGAAACATGGATGAAAACAGTGGATCTTTATTCAAGTAGGTAGGTGGCAATAGTAATCATAACCTATTGACTGATAAACAATGTACAAATAAATAAACCATATCAATCTACCACCTAAGTGGGAATAATCTTTAAGAACATGTGTTTTCTCCTTGGAGGTCACAAGTTAAATTTTAGAGTGGGGTAGGGTATTTAAATGTAACAATATATTATTTGTAGTTATTAATGTGGAACTAGCAAGGTACTGACACTCTAATTCTTACTTACATGCTACAGATAAAGGGATGAATTACATTTCTTCAAAATACCCTGATACCCCCTAAATAAAACATGTCCATGAATTAATAGTACATATTAGTTGATCTATAAAAAAATTCAAATCCATGAAGTCATAAGCTACATCAACACAACCATACCTCCTAAACCATGATTGCTTCATAAACCATTTAACCTTGCCATCAATTACAAATTCATATAGAATATATTATAGGTTGCATAAAAGACATTCAAAACACATTTGATCTTCTATTGGAAATTGTCCTTTTATAAAAAAAAAAAAAAAAATCAAGAATTCCAACAAAATGTAACACAATAGTATTATAATTGTTTCATAGAGGATACAAAATTATTAAATATTTTCTAGCAAATAGTATCATAGCATTCCTAAAAAATATCTTAAATATTAAATATTTTCTAGCAAATAATATCATATCATTTCTCAAAAATGTCTTTAATCAGTGCAAAATTCCCAAAGCTATATCATTCATAATAATTGAAATTTCCAACTACAAACTCAAATTCAAATATTTGAAAACAAATTACAAACACTTAATCATTAAAGCATACCTTTCACTTATGTATTAAAGCATACCTTCACCATGAATGAAAATGCCAGGATGTTTGAAAGATTTCCAGATTTAAGATGCTTCAATTAATTTAGATCCGGAAAATGTTTTTATAATCAAAACTTTAGATAAAAATATTAATGACTCACTTTGACTATAAAATTTGAAATTTTTATATTTTGAAATTTTTCTAAATTTTTTTTTTAGAGTTTTGGAGATTTTTTTTTATTATTTTTTGGATTTTGAAATTTATTTTTTTATTTTTTTTTATTTTTATTTTTAAAGCAAATTAAAATTCTAAATCTAAGTTAAAACACAACTAGAATTTAAAATCTAAGTTAAAATCAAATTAAAACAAAACTAGTTAAAACTAAACTAAGCCCAAAAGTTAGAAATTAAAAAACTAAATCTGAAACACAAATTTAAAAATTAAACTAAGATTACAATTAAAATAAATCTAAATCTAAATAAAAAATCTAAAACGAAATTACAACTATGCCAAAACTAACACTAAAACACAATTAAAATTTACGTTAAGAATAGACTAAGACTATAATTAAAAAATGAAAACAATCGAATTAGAACTAAACTAAAATAAAAATAAAAATGAAAACCCCAAATCCTAACGCTAAAGCTATATTAGAATGAAATCGAAAACCTTGACACAAAGATAAAATCGGCTAAGACTATGACTAACGCTATCACTATTAAATCAAAATCAAAATTCTAACACAATGGAAGCGATTCACGAAATAAACCTAAGCTAACAAAATCAACGGAAAAACAAGAAATCGAACTGTGGTTTGAATTTGGTTTTTTTTTTTTAATCGAGATGCGTTTGCTTGTCGTATGGTTTGTTTGCGGAGTCGAGTTGAATCGACGTGAAGAAATGTTGCGTTTTATCACATTGTGCATACGCTTTTATTTGTTGTCGTTTGTTTGATTTGTGTGTGCGGTAGAGATCGATGGGAAGAGATGCTTGGACGGCGTGAGGTGAAAGGCGGACGCGGCGAGGGGTCAAACGACGCGGGGATGGATGGTGGAGACGAGAGGGACGGACGGACGAGGGTGCAAGGACGGGATCGAGGGTTGCGAGAGATGCTTTGTGACACAATGGGAAAGAAGACGAGCGCAGGAGGTGAAGTCGATGGTTGAGATCGATGAGCGAGATAGAAGAATCGGACGGACGTATTTGAAAAAGAGCACGAGCCGGATAATATGTGCGTTTTGCGTGTGCGAGTCGATTTGAAAGCGATGGCGTGAAGGATTGAAGGCGGGAGCGGCATCAACAAAGGCAGGATCAACGTAAAGAATTTTACATTCGTTTTGTTGTGGCACATGAAATCGATGGGCAACGAGTAGGGAAAATGGAGATCCCTCGGTGGGCGGTACGACCGAATCGAAAAGGCATTTGAATCTAGTGCACACTGGGGTCGCCACCAAACCTTTATAATTCTTCTCGGTGCTTTCAGTTTTTATGTGGGATCACGCACGGTGGTAGATTTTTGTGCTTAGGATCATGTTCATTATCCCTCACCTAAAGCGACTATGCCTTGAATAATAGTCATTACATTAAGGTTGGTGAGCGTACACGGTCTTTTTTGAAAAGCGGCGGTTATGATTTTGTATGTTTCGGACGAACGATGGTTTTTTATACTACGGACATTTGTAACGATGGCCCGATGCGTTAATATGAATAGTTACGAACTTTTCCTTTGTGAAAAAAAATGGTCATTACACATTTTATGAACCTCCATATGACTGCGTGTATTATGACATAACATTCATTACGTACGGGTTGGTATTTGTCTCTGAGTCTTTTGTGAGCGATTATGATTTTGTATATGTTTCGGACAGAAACCGGTGGTTTTATACTACGGACATTTTTGTAACGAGTAGTTTCTAAGCATGTATACTCATGAGCACGAGATTTACGGAACATACCGAGATCTTAACGATGGCGGACGATGGCAATCGACTCGACCGACACACGGCGACAACTCGCCAATCGGCTCGACCGGCCGACGGCGGCAATCGACAACAGACCGGCGGCAACGCGACTTAATCGACGAACCGGCAAAAACGGCCGCGCCAACGGTAAGAAAACGGTAACCTTCACCATTTTCGGCGGAGTGTTGAATATATAAAAACGAGTTCGGCGAAACTTAGGATTCGGCCGAACTCATAGTTGGTAGAACTTTTAATAAGTTCGTAGAACTCCCTATTGCGGTTTTTAGGCTTATAAAACCAAAAATTAATTTGTCGCCGTCCTTTGTACGAGTCAATCTAAACGGACTCAACGGTTCGATAGAACTATTTAATAAAGTTAAGTAGAACTATTATTCGAGTTCGTAGAACTTCCTTATAATGTTCGGTAGAACTTCAATATGAAAAAAATTTTCGGCGCCGGTCTCTCACAAAAGTGCTTGACTTCATGTTTCCGCCCTTGTATGACGTGCCATGTGTCCTTGTTTTCTTCGTTCGACTTTGAAATTGATACACAAGAAACTATATTTCGTGTACTTATGGTCGCTTTTTACAGAATTCAAATTTGATGCTCAGAAAGAGAGTTATGATTTCACCTCTTTGAGATAAAATTCGGAAGCTTGAACAAACCCTAAATTCCACAAATCATATCTCTAAAAATATTGCGAACAAAGATCTAAAATTTTTACATAACATTCCTCAAGATTTCAGCTTCATGCTATACAAATTTTTTCTTCTGAACCTTCTTATAAAAAGTTTTATAGAAAAAATTTCATGATCACGTATTTAGGTTAAATTCAGGAGCCTCAAAAAAGCCTTAACTTACATGGATAATATCTGTGAAAATGTTTTGAACCAAGATTTGAAATTGTTACATGACATTCCTCAAGATTTCAGCTTCGTTTTGTAAAAATTTCAGCTTCTGAAACTTCGTAAAAAAAAATTATACAGAAAATTCCACGATGACCTCTTTGGAGCAAAAAAACCCTAGAATCCAAAGCTTTGATATCAAATTCTATGAAACCAGATCCAAAAATAGAAGAAAAGATAGATCAACGCCTTAGAAATTAGCCACTTTGAGGGGCCAACCTCCAATACATTACATAAATGAACAATTTTTGGATGATACAAATGACAAAACCTCCTTCTTTATATAAGAGTCCACTGGGTCACAATATAATCATAGCCGACCTAACAATAATAATGTAAGGGCACAATAATAACAATATTGGGGTTACAGGGGTACAAAAATAACAATAAGGGGGTTATACTAACAAAAATAAGGGACTATACTAGTAATATAGGGACCTAACAACTGGCTTAAAAATAAAAATTAGGATAAAATTTAAGGTATTATATTTTTTGGATATAGTTTAAGATATTATACCCATAAGTTGGCCTCAAAATAAAATTTACGATATGATAGCTTGAACTAAAGTTAATAGGATAAAATAAAGTGAGATTAAAATAATAGTTTCATTTTATTGCCGAATCAAACAACATGAAAACTTTGGTTAAACGTTAGCATCCCTTCTCGCACTAATCCCATGAAAAACTTTGGTTAAAGTAATGAAACAAGAATGGTTGCATTGCAGCCAGTCCCTTCCGTGAGCAGGGAGGCATAGAGTCAGGTTGGTGTGATATGCTAAAAATTATATGGAAAGTTAATTACTGAGGTAGAGGAGTAGAAAATATGGAAATTTAACTACTCAGGTAGAGGGCTAGAAACTAGGGACAGCCTAAAATCCTAAATTGGTTAATAAAGAAAATATAATAAAGATTCCTTTGCTAATTTGGAGGTTTGAACCCACTGCTCAGCCATAAGTGCCAAATAATTTGATGGGAATGTCACAATGGACGGGTAGGAGGTCACTATGGGGAAAAAGAAGATATCCCGAGGATATCCTTGTCCAACCATCTCAATTTGTTTGCACCTTTTTATGCATGGGTTGACCTTAGGAAAACATACTCTAGCATACCCTAGGCCCCTCTATATTTCATGTTATAAAGGTTGAAATAATAGATTGTAGCAATGGAGGAAATTCACTTTTTCGCCCTTACTAAGGAAAGAAGAAAATAAGATTCGATAGGGGTCAATAGAACTCTGGAACTGTTCCATAGACTATGGAGGACAATCTTCCAAGACCATATAAACTATTTTTCCATCATTAAAACAAACCGATACACAAGCCTATAAGCCCTATAGAGAAACTAACTAATACAGTAGCTCACATAAATCTTGTGTCAAGCCATTGAAGCAACTTTTCAAAGTAGTGATTTGGTTTGGTAAAGTACCCAATCTGATGTGCGTAACTGCTCTACTATTTCATAAGTAGCACACACACACACACACACACACATATATATAAGAAATAAAATTATGGAGTATGGGGATAAAGATATATGGATATAGAGATAGAGTGAAATGGAAATTTCCGTATTCTACGTGATGATTTTTTTTCATTACCTGAGCATGGCTAAGTGTTTGAGCAGAATAACTAAAGGGAGCATATCTTCCTAAACTAGAATGACTGAGGGTTTTAGAGCATATTTTATATACGATTCATTTGACCTTGTTCTGTTAATCAATCAGATGGTCTTCTCAAAGGAAACCTCCATATCCATCATCGTCATCATTTCCCCCATCACTTATTGCTTGATCGATCTCTGAAGCACCATTTGAGGTACCTTGCCTCTTAGTAGGGACATTCTATAAGATTCTCATGATTCAGATCTATTTCAAGAGCCAAATCTTGATGAAGTAGTACCAAGAGAAAAGGTAGCACAACCAATTTCAGGACCAAATATCCTTGTTGTGAACTAAATGAATCCCCTTTCTAAAAAGGGACTAAAAATTTCATGTTTCCATAATTTGTTAAAAGAAGAAATAAATCATAATACTCCAGCCATACTTTCTTATATATAAAAGAGTGCATACCTTGGGTAGGCGTTCATAATTGCTTCAATACCTTATCAAAGAAGCATTTGAAAGGTGCGAAGCCACATGTCCACTTACTCATACAACTTGGATTTATTGCCTTATATTTTGACCATGGTGGAGCCTATTCCATGTTGGAAATACTCCCAACCACCACCATGAATAAAAGTGGCAGCAACCCACACCTCAATTGAATTTTTGTGCAGGGAAGAAAAAAGCTCAGGTTTTCAAATCCGAAGGAATTTCAGACAAAATCCAGAAAAACATAGTACCTGACCTTACTCTGCATTTATTTCTTATCCATCATATTCATTTACCACATTTTCCTGCATACTACGGCCTGCAAGTTTTAAGGTTTAACACTTAAGCCTTTTCACTGAAAGTTATGATATCGATGGGACACACTATACCTTACTGCATTACAAATCTACCCACAAACCTTTGCATTTCTATTTATTTCTTACCTTTCGCCATTTCGCACATCCTGCCACTTAACCGCCCGCATACTGCACTTCAAAAATTTTAACATTTACCTTTTAGGCCCCCACACCAAAACCTTGTGATGTTGCAATGCGACATCATCACCGCACATCGGAAAACTTAGATATCACATTTAGAAAAAATTACCACTTACCTTTTAGCGTGCCCGCACATTGCACATTTTATGTTTTACCATTTTAAGCTGCCGACAGTTCACACTTCACATGTTTTATGACTTACATCTTTAAGCACCCAAAATTTATGTTATTTTATTTGCGATGCAATGCGCCTGCAATTGCATGTGGAAAGATCAGGAGGATAGTGCACATAAGCGCCCGCAAGCCAGGAGGATAGTGCTTTGCAAGTTAAAAGTTTTATGTTGCGATGCGATCATGCCATCACACATCGCAATCGCAAGGATTTAAGTTTTCCCATAAGCACTATTTAAATGTTAAGATCACCAATTTGCGATAAAGGGCATGGATTTGATGTGGTCTTGGAGCCAAAACCCATAATATTTCATGTCCAGGCTTTTGTGCTTTTATATGTTGTGTCGTGTATAAACAAAAAATCAGAGTTGAAGGAAATTTGATTGTTATACGTCCATTCCTATATTGAATTACATTAAATTTTCAGGCTCAACCATTTTGTATTAAAAGGAATGTAATTTTTTTTTTTGAGTGAGATGAATGAAGAAAAGTTTTCCTCTTCTATTTGCACTCTATCTATCTATGTGTAACTGTTATTTCCACAATTGCATTGTTTGTGTTGTGGGGGAAACACATCCCTGTGTTTTTGTTTTATTCATAATTTTCATCATGGTATCAAAGCGTGTTTGATCTCTCAGTGAAATAATGTGCTATTTACTGAAGAACTAAAAGGTTGTTTGAGAAGCAGATTCTCCAGCAATGAGAAGGTTTTGTTTACACAGTGAAGATGGTGGCAACAGACACAAGGCTGACTAATCCACAACTACCACAGTTCAATGGGAATAATTATTATTATTGGGCCATTACAATGAATGCCCTGTTTTCTTCAAAATTTATTTGGGATATGGTGGAAATTGGTTTTGAAGGACCAGCAGATGAAGTAGCATATAATTTTTTGACACAAGTAGAAAAATATTTGTTGAGGGACAATAAGATGGACTCCAAAGACCTCTTCTATATTTTCCAAGAATTACATGAGAGTATCTTCCCAAGGTTTACAGTAGCAACAAATTCTAAGGAGGCATGGGATACCCTCCAGACAACCTACCAAGGCATGGCAAAGGTGAAGACAACAAAAATTCAAATGCTCAGAAGAGATTTTGAAACTCTTTGTATGAAAGAGTTTGATAATATAGACTCATTCTTCACACATGTGATTGGTTTGGTTACCCAAATTAGGTCTCATGGAGAGACACTTGAAGAAATGAAAATAGTTGAGAAAGTCTTAAGAAGTCTACCATCAAGATTTGATGCCATAGTTGTGGCCATAGAAGAGACAAAGGATCTCTCACAGTTTTTAGTGGATGAGCCTCATGCATCACTGATGTGTCATTAGCACAGACTAAAAAAAGCAACAAACTCCACATTGGAGCATGAATTTAAGACACAAATATCTTTCGGTCAAGGTAGAGGTCGAGGAACAAAAAACTACCTAGGAAGAGGAAGAAGCCCACATAGAGGTGGAAGAAGCATCCTTCCAAGCACAAGTGGAAGGGGAAAAAATCAGAATCCAAACCAAGGCTCAAGAAAAAATCAAGCACATGTACAGAGGTATGATAAATCTCATGTCCAATTTCATTATTGCAAAAAGTATGGTAATTATGCAAATGAATGTAGAAAGAAGAAAAATGACATGGGTAGTAAACCTAGTGTAAATTTCAAAAAATGAAAATCAAAATCATGGGAACGTGCTTTTAGATGGTAATGTATCACAAGAAAAACAAGAAGATGTATGGTTCTTAGATTCAGGGTGTATCAACCACATGAATGGAAACATAGCAATGTTTTCCTATCTAGATAAAAGTGTAAAATATGAAGTGAAAATAGGGAATGGTAGCAAGGTCTCTGTCATGGGGAGAGGATGAGTAAACATACTAACAAAGAAGGGAGAAAAGAATTTCATGCCAAATTTCTATTATGTACCTGGCCTAAAATGTAACCTTCTAAGCATTGGACAGCTCGTGCAAAAAGGCTACAATGTGTTTTTTAAATATGATGTGTGCACAATGATGGATAGACCTCCAAGTAGACAACTCATTACGAAAGTGCATATGAAAAGCAATAGAATGTTTCCTCTCAAGATCAGATCAAACTTGAAGGAAGGAGGTGTTGTACTAGTTGTCACACAATAAATCTTTCAAGAAGAAGTGAAAGATGAGAAATAGTTATGGAATTTGATATTTGGTCATTTCAATTTTGGAGGTTTGAAATTGTTGCACAGAAAAGTCATGGTAAAGGAATTACCACTCATAGAGAAACCAAACAACCTATGTTAAGGCTGCACCTTGGGAAAACAACATAGAGAATCATTTTCAGCAAGAAAGAGTATAAGGGCAAAGGCACCTTTGGATATTGTCCACTCAAATTTATGTGGACCAATGCAAATGCCATCATTAGCTGTAAATCACTATATGTTGACATTCGTAGATGATTACACAAGGAATACATGGCTCTATTTTCTATAAAAAAAAAAAGTGAAGTGTTTGAACAGTTATACCACTTCAAAAATCTTGTTGAGAAGCAAAGTGGACACTACATAAAAGTGTTGAGAACTGACAAAGGTGGAGAATATATCTCCAAGGATTTCCTACGTTTCTGCATGGAGCATGGAATACACAAGAAGTTTAACACAAGGTATACACCTCAGTAAAATGGTGTAGAAGAAAGAAATAATAGGACCATCATGAACATTGTAAGAAGTATGTTGAAGGAAAATCATTTGCCAAATGAGTATTGGGCCTAAATGAGTTCCAGAAGAAGCATGGAGTTGAACAAAGAAATTTTTCGCTCACATGAGAGTGTTTGGATGTGTGGCATATGCACATTTCCCAGATCAGTTAAGGAATAGATTGGATAATAAGGGGGAGAAATGTATATTTCTTGGATACGGTAATGAATCCAAGGCTTATAAGATATATAATCCATCGACCAAGAAATTAATAATTAGCAGATATTTTCAATTCATAGAACAAGAAGCTTGGGATGGAAGTTTAGAGAAGACAGTAAATGTGAATAAATGTATGTCTCATGAAGAGAAAGAGGAATGGACTGCATCAAGCAACTCCTCAACGGTGGCTCCTCCTCCACCTACACAAGATCAATAGAGCACACCACAAGAAAGCAATAGAACAAAATTGAGAAAACAATAATGTGCTTCTCCAAGCACACCACAGGGATCAACAAATCCCTCGAGTTCAAGTGAAACTCCAAGCACATTTTCAGCAAATAAAAGAAGAGCAAGATTCATAAATTTAAGTTAAATTTATGAGCAAGAAGAAGTTGATAATAGTGTTTGTCTGAATTCTTTATTTGAATTATTTTGTCATGTTTATGACCCAATCTATTTTGAATATGCAGTCAAATAAGAGAAGTGGATTGAAGCAATGAATGAAGAGATAGGAGAAATAGAAATAAATGACACATGGGAGTTAGTGGACCTCCCACAAGGAAAAGAATTTATTGGAGTGAAATGGGTCTATGAGACCAAAAGCAACATTGAAGGCAAGATAGAAAGGCACAAAGTAAGGCTAGTTGTCAAAGGCTACAAGCAACAACAAGGAAGAGACTACGAGGAAACCTTTTCACTAGTTTCAAGGATGGAAACAGTGCAGACAATGTTGTCCATAGAAACACAACAAAAATGGAAAGTTTATCAATTCGATGTGAAGTCAACATTATTGAATGGAGTGTTGAAGGAGGAGGTGTATGTTGAAAAATCTCTTGGCTATGAAATAGAAGGCCAAGAATAGAAGGTGTGTGAGTTGTAGAAAGCACTTTATGGGCTGAAGCAAGCACCACGAGCATGGTATGGCAAGATTTATGCTTACCTGGTGGACAATGGGTTCGACAAGTGTGATGGTGAACCCACACTCTAAATCAAATAAAATGACAGTAAAATTCTTATTGTTGTTTTGTATGTAGATGATTTGATTTTTAAAGGAAATGATGTTTCTCCCATTGTTGATTTCAAAGAAGTCATGAAAAGCGAGTTTGAAATGACTGACTTGGGTTTGTTAAGATATTTTTTGAGCACAAAAGTAAAGAAAACAGAAAAGGGGATTTTTATCTCCCAAGAAAAGTATGTTGCGGAATTTTTAAAAAGGTTCAATATGCAAAACAACAAGCCATCATCAACTCCAACTATCATGGGGTTGAAGTTGAGCAAGAAATATTACAGCAAGAATTTTGATTGGACATTGTACAAAAGCATGGTTGGCAGTCTAATGTATTTAACAACAATTAGGCCTGATATAATGTATGCAATAAGCTCGATATCCAAATTCATGGAGACACCCAAGGAGACACATTGGCAAGAAACCAAGAGAATATTGAGGTATGTAAATGGAACAAAGGAGTATGATGTTCTATACTCTGAAACTGATAATTTTAAGCTGAATGGTTACAGTGACAGTGATTGGGTTGGAAGTGTAGATGACAAAAAGAGCACATCAGGGTATGTTTTTCATTTGGGATCGAGAGCCATTTCATGGGCTTCCAAGAAGTAGCCAATAGTTTCATTATCAAAAATAGAAGTTGAATATGTATCAGCAACAACAGCAACATGGGAATAAATTTGGATGAGAAGGATGTTGAGGGATTTATTTCATGAACAAGATGAAGGAACCATAATTTTCTGTGATAACAACTCAGCAATTGCATTGTCAAAGAATTTTGTTTTCCATAAGAGAACAAATCATATTAATGCCAAATACCATTTCATAATGGAATTAGTTAACAATGGTGAAATTGTTTTGCAGCATTGTAGGTAAGAGGAATAGTTTGTAGATATCCTCACAAATCCATTGCAATAGAAAAGTTTTTTTAATCTCAAAGAGTTCCTGGGAATGATTGATGGTGGCAGTTGTGATTAAGGGGGAGCGTTGGAAATACTCCCTTCCACTACCATGAATAAAAGTGGTAGCAAACCACACCTCAATTGAATTTTTGTGCAGGGAAGGACAAATCCCTAGTTTTCAAATCTAAAGGTGTTTCACACAAAATCAAGAAAAAAAGAGTACCCAGCCTTAATCTACGTCTATTTCTTATCCGTCGTACCTACCACATTTTCTCGCATACCACAGCCCGCAAGTTTTAAGGTTTAACTCCTAATCCTTTCGCTAAAAGTTATGTTTATTCCAATGTGATATCAGTGGGACCCATTATACCTTACCGCATTACCAATCCGTCCACAAACCTTTGAATTTCCATTTATTTCTTACCTTTCACCATTTTTCATGTCCCGCTACTTAACCGCCCGCATACTACACTTTGAAACATTTAACATTTACCTTTTAGGCCCCCACACAAAACCTTGCGATGTTGCAATGTGACATCGTCATCGCACATCACAAAACTTAGATTTTGCATTTCAAAGAATTTACCACTTACCTTTTAGTGCGCCCAAAATTCACACATTTTATGTTTTACCTTTTTAAGTCGCCCATAGTTCGCACTTCGCACGTTTTATGACTTACCTCTTTAAGCGCCCACAATTTATGTTATTTTATTTGTGGTGCGATGCACCCAGAATCACACGTGGCAAGCTCAGGAGGAAAGTGCACATAAGCGCCCACAAGCTTAGGAGGATAGAGCTTTACAAGTTAAGATTTTTATGTTGTGATGTGCCAATGTACGTCACAATCGCAAGGATTTAAATTTTCCAATAAGTGCAAGTTAAATGTTAAGATCGCTGATTTTCTATGAAGGGCATCGATGGGATATCGTCTCAGAGCCAAAACCCATAATATTTCAAGTCTAGGATTTTGTGTTTTTGTACGTTGTGTTGTGTATAAAGAGCATATCAGAGCCGAAAGACATTTGGTTGTTATATGTCCATTCCTGTATTGAATTACATTAAATCTTCAGGCTCGGCCATTTTGTATTAAAATGAATGTAATTTATTTCTTTTAGTGAGATGAATGACGTAATATTCCCAATTAGATATAAGCTAGTTGGAATATTAAATTTTGTTTTTTCTCCTTAGTTAGAAGGAAAAAAGGGTATGGAGACCCATAAATCTCCTTAGTAGAAACAAAATCACTTCTAATGTGAATGGAGATCATTTTAGTGGATTGATTAAGCACCCTTGTGTGTGAAAAGGGGTTGGAGCATGTAGACTAGGTCAACTTTGACCAAATAAATAGTGCTGATATGGACGGACTTGCATTCATTGAGGGATAGCGCAGTTTTGGAGGGATACTCCATGCATGGAAGTAGTGGCTTTAATGAGTGGGGCCCAAGGTGAGGAAGCTCACCAAGCATATAAGAAAGGAGATGGAAAACATAGAAGTCATGTTTTGATTATTATTTTGTCTATGGTCTCTATGAATAGTCATCCTTGGGGCAATTCGAGTGTCCACTGAGGAGAAGTTGTTACACCATTTTTTGGTCATCTAACCTGTTACTATTAGATGGACCTAATTACACCATGTAAGACCAATTTTACCTTAAGTAAAATTGCTTTCACTATGAAAAATAACTTAGTAAATCGCGTTTATTAAGTTGTTTATGGTCTAAACAGGAAACCCCATGAGGAAATATTAAATAAATCCACATTTGTTTGATTTTTGTCAAGGAATAATTAGTTAAACATCAGTTTAATTAATATTCTTGGCCATATTTAACTCAAAATAGGAAAATTAATTAAATAAATTATTATTTAACTTATTATTTTCTAGGAATAATTATTTAAACCTTATTTAAATAATATTCCTTGTTAAATTTGACTAAATCACTCATAAATAATTAAATAAATCATTATTTATTTGATTATCACTCAACCACATCCTTAAAATAATAAATAAATCATTTATTTATGTATTATTTACAAATAAAGGGATTTGACCCAAGTCAAATTCTTTTTCCCTCCAACAAATATAATAAAATATTCCATAAAATTTGGATCTAGAATTGGTTAATAATATTTTAATTATGAACCAATATCTAGACTAACTCAATATTTTGTTATAAATAGAGGGTTTTTTCTTTTCACTCACTACCTTTTGTTGCCTAAAGATCACTCTGGATCTATACTTTTGGTCTGACTTTGATCCAACATCATTGTCATATTTTACTACCATTTTTCTTGTGAGCTCCCTTTGAGTTCCATTTTTGTCTGGGTTTTCTACACCATCAGGAGAGAGGGATTTTAGATCTGAAGTGCTGAGGACTTACAAGAACCCATCTCATTGAGGAGGACTAGTAACAAGTTTCTATGTTCTCCTCCCAGGTTTCATCAATACAAAAAAAATCTTTAAAACATTATTGTCTTGTCTATTCGATGCGTGGAGCAACTCTTGCTTTTATTTAATGCTTAATGTCTTTTAATGCATAGATCTAGATTTTTGCAGCATTTATCTTGGTCAAATAATTGCAGATCTAAAGATATTGGCATCCATATTTGATTTTAGGGCTATTTGTTATGTGTGGCTAAAGTGATCCTTTTCTATACACTTGTGATTAAGATTCATACTAACAACTGGCAAGTCCACAAGGGTTTACGATTATGACTTCTGTCATTTTTTAGATCCCTGCATATCCAACAGCTTCAAACCCTAGGATTTCTCTTTAGCTTCTTGTTTTGTTTTTCTTGATGTTGTTTTTAACCTATAAAACCCTAAAACATTAAAAATTCTAACTTTCGTGTGTTTTCGGACCTATTGCGCAGGTGACAGGCATTAGCTGTAGCTGAGATGGAAAAAATTTATGAAACCTACTCCCGAGAGTGCCGGAAGTGAAATTTTTGGGCCAAAACCTATGACCTGAACCTCCATGGTGTAGAAAACAGGCCAGAAAGTGCGACCTCTACAGAAAACAGGTCAGAAACTGCGACCTGGACATTTTGTGGGAATTTTTCTGAAATATTTCTGGGTTTGTCTAGGCCTCTGTTCAGGGTTGTCTGACCTCCATCTCCACCCTTTTTGGACCTATACTTTTTCTATTTTTCTAAAAAAATTAGGAAACTAGCCCCCTAGGGCTTCACTACCCTCCACCTTTTGTGGAAGAGTTTTAGCTACTACAGGTTGTCTGAAATTTCAATGTGTTCAGCCATTTTCTAAAATATGATACCTTACCTTTAGATCCACTTCAAATTGGTTATTTATCCATCTAAAACACCTCCTATTAGTTTTGTTTGGTTTTTCCTCTAGGGTCCCCTTCGCTTCCCTCCAGGTTATAGCCTTTTGCCACCTTATTTACAACAATTTTTCCTTTGATTTTTTGTTGTTTTTTTGCACCTATTTCTAGCAGATCTGACCTTTAGATCATTGTCCCTCTCGACTTTATATCTATTGGCTATTTTGGTGTGTTTTGAATATATTTTTGCCCACCTACATACTATTTATTGAGAGGCCCGCCTCCTTGGGTTTAGATTAATGGATAATTTGTTGTTTATTTTCTGTTATTTCAGGTTCATATATTATTATCTGCAGGTTTATTTACAGTTATACAACACACTTTTTCTTTTTCTCTACAAACATCTAGGTTTAAAAATTAAAATTAACACACTTAACACACACACCCTAAGTGAAGAAGAGCTTGATTAACATCGCCAAGAAAATACTTTAACATTGTAATCAATTGATCCTGCACCTCTTTGCCCTTATTTTAACATTGTAATCAGTTGATGTTGCACCTCTTCACCCTTGCTGGTCTCTCTTCCCTTTGAGCCGTGTTTGTGTCTTCACCATTGCGCCACCGAGGAGTTTATCTTGGAGACTTCTTGGTCTTCATCCTCAGTTTCCGGTAGGAATACTTACTCCTCCGCATAGGATTCAAGTTAGTCCTCCACTGATTCTACACTCTGACTCCTCTTCTAGTTCATTGGGTTCCCCTTTTGGTTCCACTCTCAACTCTCCCCTTGTCACCTTCACCATGTCTCGATAAGTACCTAATGCTCATGGTAGCCCTGGCCCTAATGTTGGGAACACTACTAGTGGGACTGCAACAAGAACTACCTCGGCTGCTCCCTTTCTCCCCTATATGGTAGGCCTCAATCTTCCCGATTTTAACCAGTTGATCAATGACCGTATACACCATGACGCTAGTTGGCCTACTATGCTGACCAAGCTCCCTTCCGACATCCCCAAGTTTGAAGGTCTTGCTAGAGAAGATCCTACAAATCATGTTCGATCTTTTCACATGTGGTGTTCATCTAACTTCATTACCGATTACTCTCTCCGTCTTTGGTTATTCCAATGTATTATTACTGGAGAACCTTCTAAGTGGTATGTTGATTAGGCCTCAGCCTCTCATGCCACCTTTGCGACTCTTTCCTGGGCCTTTTTTTCTTATTTCCTTCTTCCTCTTTATTATGACACTGGCACTAAACTTTTGAATTTTTCCCATCAATCATCTGCGACCCACCTATCCGATCATGTCTAGGAATGGTGGAGAGGAAAGAGCCTATGTTGATCCCCCACCTTCAAAGATCATGTCTACATGGACAGGTTTATTAGATCTCTTTTTCCTACTATAGGTAAAGATGCCGCATCACATTTCACTCAAACCGAAGAAGCCGCTCTCCAGATTGCATTAAAATATGACCTGATCTACGTGAAGTTGAGCTATGTTTATACCGTCCTACCTGATCTTCCTAGACTCGGTGGTTCCAACGCACCAGGGGCATCTCATGCCACTGACGATATCGTTGGAGCTCTTTCTCATCCATATGCTCAGTCTCGTATGGGCTATGGTTTCCCTCAGGGAGGGGCCAGCACCTCTAGTACTTTTCCCCCTCCCGGTAGCATGTATCCAAGATACGGCATGCCTCCTCCTTTTTCCCAACCTATTTACCACAATGTTACTCAACCTCCTTATTATTCGTATCCATAGCCCGATGCTACAACTCCTCAACCATTAGCACCTTTGCCTCCCTTTCCTTCTCAACCCCCGCAATAGTAACCACCACCCCCTTAGGGGCAGGTGTATGCACAGTGGGGCATGACTAATTATCCTCCTTCCAAAAAGACAAGGAAGGGCACTCGAAATCAATCTGCCCCTGGTAATCCTAGACCTAATCCTCAAAATAATTCACCTAACACTGCTAACCAGCAACAGGGCACTCAGCCTAAGCAGGATAGGCCTGTTCCCACGAATAAGCCTTGTTCTTGTTGTGGTGTTTATGGTCATTACACGCACGATTTTCCCCTTTTACCATAGATGCGGCAAATGTGCAAAACTCAAGTAGCATCGCGAGGACAGTAGGCCTCCCCTTCCATTCCTCCCAATGTTGTGCCTAGTCAGTCGGTTGTGTTTACTAATCCTTTCCCTCAGCAAGGATTTATGGCTACCCAACCACTTGAAGGTTAGGCGGCCACTCAACCTCCTCTATTTGGTACCTCCGGTTACCAGATTCTCATGACGATCTCTGACGAACCTATTACTGTAGACCTCAACCTTCAGTCTCAGTCCCGTCAGTACAATAAGCCTCCCACTACGTCTGTCCCTGATCCCCCTTCTTTAGGTTCTACATAGCCTCTTTTGACACCTAATTGTCTTTTGTAGATCCCTTAGCCTAAGTCAGAGGTTCATACCAAGATTCCTAAGGGACCATTATGCCGAAATGTTTCTTCTGGCAAAGTTGCTTCCATATCAACATTGGAACTCCTCTAGTTGTGCCCTTCACAATGAAAATCTCTACTATCTGTCATGGGCGCTATAGATCCTTCAGATGATCGATTGATCATCTTTTATGTTGACCAGTCAGAACATCCTCCTCTTCCTACTTCTGTCACCTTCCAAATCCCAATCAAAATCTGGAATGCCAACGTTTCCCGTTGTATCATTGATGAGGGGGAATCCACCTGTGTGATGTTCACTTCGGTTTGGAAGCAACTTGGATCACCTAAGTTGGATTCTTCCACAATCACTCTCTGAGCATGGGATGGCCACTCTTCCCATCCCATTGGCCTATTCCACAACTATCATATTACTCTTGTGGGCAAGACCATTTACATTGATGTAGAATTCATTGATGCCCCCTTAGATTACAAAATTCTATTGGGTCGTAGCTATGCCTATGCGATGTCAGTTGTAGCATCTATGGTTCACTGCAAGATGTCCTTTCCCCATAATATAAATATAGTCACCATTGACTAGTTGACATATTACGAACTGAAGTGTCAGACCTTCCCTGAGTCCATCATATTGTCGATGGCCAATAAGCAAACCATCGACCCCTTGACCAGTGTATCACCCAAAGTCTACAAAGACTCCTCTTTGCTTGGTACATTCCCTGCTCTTCCTCCTCTTGTCTCCGATCCTAGCTCTTCGAATGTTTTCATGATGCAATCGTCTCAGGGTTCCCTCAAGAGGCCCACCTCGGCTAGTCAGTAACCCCACCCTCTACAACCTGCTCCTCGCCCTTCAATTCAGCCTTCTAGACCTCCTCCTCCTGGCCCTTCACCCACAGCTAGTATCCATGAGCCTCTCCACCCTCCTAGAATGGTTCCTCTAGGCCTTAACCATCTTGGATCTATCCCATCTAGCCATTACCCCTCCGGTTAGATAACATTTCTAGATCCCCCTCATAGAGTGTTCTCGGTACCTGTTATGGCTACCCTATCCCTTCCTAACCTGACCCTGGGGATTCCCATCTGGTACAACGATCCCCCAGCCGCTACCTCGCTTGGTCAACCCAAACCTTATATTTCTTTGACCCAAGTTCAACTAGTCCCCGTGACTTCTCCCACTGCTACAGTGCCTCAGCCACCTCAACAAGAACCTTCTCCTGTTGCAACAACTTCAGGTAAAAAAGGAAATGCTTGCAAGAGGGCATCAAAAGACAAGGCTGCCCCGACTGACCCTGCTCCTCCTCCACCTCCAAAATCATGTGCTTTGTGTGATGTTGTTAGTCATGCCACCCATAATTTTCATGAATTGCCTCATCTCAAGCCCATGGTTAATGTTGTGTTCCCTGAGTCTATGGTCCCAAAAATCTCTATTCCTTCGTCGACTGCAGCCAAGAACACCAAGACTATTCACACCAACCACCCCTTTGCTTTGTGTGATCTCCATATCCATTATACCCACCTCTGTCCCCACCTCGAGGACTTTCACACCTCTCTAGTGGAAGTTCCCCAATTCGAGACCAAGCGCAATGAGTCCACTACTCCCTTATTTGTGCGTTTTCCTTCAGCAGAACCAGAGGACACATCCACTCCCATAGACATCGCCCCTCCAAATTTCAAAATGACAAATTCTTCGGCAACTATCCACTACCTATCATCATCTATGAGATCCACGATGGAAGACCCCCCTGGGACTTCTCCTTTTTATTCTCCTGACCTCCCTTCAGTGATCACCTTGGGTTCAACATCGGTGGATCGTTCATCTACTTGTTTTTCTGTCACCCCTTGTAATGATGCACATGGGAACCTCTCTCTTCATGATGACGAGTCAGGTAGCTTCGTCACGTCAAGTGGTATTTTTTCCACCAGTCACCCCATCTTCTATTACGATGACGACATTTTGGAAGTAGTCACCAACCATGACTTTATCTATCCCCCCTTAAAAATAACCCATGCATTCGAACCACATACACCTTGTGGCCATTACATTGAAACCAAATGTTTGGGTAAGGGGACACCCATATTTGAGAGACCAGGAGAAGAAATTCTCCACTACTCTCCTAGTGTATCTAGTCATGTGGACTCTAGTACCCTTATTCTTCCCCATTTAGAAGAACCTCTAGAGTCCCATATTACTTCAGATCACTCTAGGGATGATACCCCTCATCATTCCTTCAACTTACATCAGCAACCCAGTCCCCTAGACATTATTGTTGACCAACCTGCGGGTTTTCTAAGAGAGGACCAGTTCATTATCTCCAAACCCACTCTTTGGGATAGTGACACCATGCATGCCAATCCAAACACTTAGTCCATTTTCTTCATATATGCAGTACCAAAAGGGATTGGTAATCCTCCATTCCCTTTCTCGAACTGCATAACCATAATGAAAACAAATGGCGCACCACATCATAAAAATGTGTTTAGATTCCCCTTTTCTAAATACATTTTGGCATGACCACAACATTCCTGGGGGAACCTATGCCCCTCAACCATAAAAATCCTAGATCTCATCTAAAAACAACAGTGAAACCCCTTTCTCTAACAGGTCGCACTTTTCAGGTCATTTCCTAGGACAGGTCGCAGTTTTCTGCCCAGTACCTTCTCAGGTCACAAAACAGACCCCAAAAAGTGCGACCTGGCCTGTTAATGACCTCTCGGTACCTAAACTGAAATTTTAATCTCCTCAATTGAAAGAATATGGTTAGGCCTCTTAACTGAAACTAACAGATCCTGATTCCAATGGTCAGTTTTTCCGCTACAACTGCCGCAAGATTTAGGGCCTTGTCTCCTCTCTACATTCACCATAGCTCCACTTGAAAATGAGTGAATTTGGAGAGAAAATGCCTTATTAAAAGAGAAACCCATGATTTTTCTTTCGCCTGCTACGGCCAAACCGTAGCTCAGTTTGACAAACCAACTGTACTTTTGGAAAGCTCTCACCGATCCATCAAATGGGTATCTATTAGTGTTTTGTGATTTGATACTTCACCATGACACATTTTGTCCATGAAGGGTCACTTCACCACTCCTCAAAATCGAATTTCTTCACTTGCAATACTTGTACTTAAGGCACTACTTTTTGTCCATACTTGTCCATGCTCGTGTTCAGTTTCATCGTGAGTAACCATCTTGTACTCATGTTTTTATGGTCCCCTTTTGACCTTTTCTATGTGGCAGCATCATCGAGTCACCCTTGTTTAGAGCATATGAGTTGAGTCATCATCACATCCATGGAGTCTATCCCAAGTCCCTTTGTATCCCGCTATATTCCTCCATCCTTCATTGTTTGGTTCCTCACTCGTGTCACAGATTATAGACTTCAGTACTACTGTCCCCTATCCCCTTTGATATTGTGTCAGTCGCTACAAGGTCATCCATGCCCTTTAAGCTCTAACAAGGGAAGTCATCCATCCGCTACTCAGTACCCCCCATTTCATCATCATCCCTGGTGTTTGTCTCTTAGTCGCTCTACTATTTTCTCTCGTGTCTTATTTGAGGATCCCTTATTGCCTCACCTATGGCAGACCTCCTTCTGTTGAAATCAGATCATTCATTCCAGAAGACAGGTCTAGAGTGCGGTGTACCTTGGTTCCAACTTCCACTCTTGTTCGGTGCCTCAGATCAGGCAAAGGGACTCTTTATTTCCCTTTGAATTGATTGTTTCTCAGCTCTAGCTACTTATGGCATGATCGAGATCTGTATACTTCATGGTTAAATGATGCAGCAGATGATACCGGTGATTCTTGGGTGTGTGTGAGATTTTTTCGGACCTCATGAGGGGGTGGGCCTTCAGGTAGCCCCCCACATGCCCAGATGACCTCTTCATTGCAGCCTTTGATGCAGCTCCATATATTTTATGATGTCGGCCTCAGCCGCTTGCAACGCCTTTTAGTTTTCATGTATCAATCATATTTTTAGAGTCCTTTCATGTTTACAGGGACACTTTGGTCGTATTTACATATTATGTACTCAGATATTATTTTATAAGTCCTGGTTATTATCCCAAGCATAGTATGTATGTGGGATTCATTATCATGCTTTTATCTGACTCATGTTATGCCAGCATGTATTATATAGTTCAGTCCCTTGTTTACTGGATGCATTATTCTTTGTACTTTGTCTCGGTGGGCATAGGTATGCCTCCCCCGCCGCCTATAGCACAGGTACTCACTCATAAAAGAGACTTGTTGCACCTGTAAGTCTCACCTCCTTAGGGTCTAGTCCTCTAGCACTTTGGTCTACCTTATATTTCTCTCTCTCTTACCTCCCCTTTGGTGTCTAGTGATTGAGTTGTTACAACGTACTTCGGTCATACGATTAGCTCCTAATGCTCGCATGCTGGGGGAAATCTGTTACACCATTTTTTTGTCAACTAACTTGTTACTATTAGATAGACCTAAGTATACCATGTAAGACCAATTTTACCCTAAGAAAAATTGCTTTCACCATGAAAAATAACTTAGTAAACCACCTTTATTAAGTTGTTAATGGTCTAAATAGGAAACCCCATGAGGAAATATTAAATAAATCCATATTTGTTTTATTTTCCTCAAGGAATAATGAGTTAAACAATAGCTTAATTAATATTCCTGGTCATACTTAACCGAAAATAGGAAAATTAATTAGATAAATTATTATTTTCTTATTATTTTCTAGCAATAATTATTTAAATAATATTCCTTGTTAAATTTGACTAAATCACTCATAAAAAATTAAATAAATCATTATTTACTTGATTATTACTCAACCACATCCATAAAATAATAAATAAATAAATCATTTATTTATTTATTATTTACAAATAAAGGGATTTGAACCAAGTCAAATTATTTTTCCCTCCAACAAATATAATAAAATATTCCATAAAAGTTGGATCTAGAATTGGTTAATAATATTTTAATTATGCACCAATATCTAGACTGACTCAATATTTTGTTATAAATAGAAGGGTTTTTTCCATTCACTCACTACCTTTTGTTGCCTAAAGATCACTCTGGATCTATACTTTTGGTATGACTTTGATCCACCATCATTGTCATATTTTACTACCATTTTTCTTGTGAGCTCCCTTTGAGTTCCATTTTTGTTTGGGTTTTCTACACCATCAAGAGAGAGGTATTCTAGATCTGAAGTGTTGAGGAATTACAAGAACCCATCCCATTGAGGAGGACTGGCGACATATTTCTATGTTCTCCTCCCAGGTGTCATAAATACAAAAAATTCTTTAAAATAATCTTGTCTTGTCTATTGGATGCATGGAGAAACTCTTTATTTTATTTACAACTTAATGTCTTTTAATGCATAGATCTAGATTTTTGCAGCATTTATCTTGGTCAACTAATTGTAGATCTAAAGATATTGGCATCCATCTTGGCTGTTAGGGCTGTTTGTTATGCGTAGCTAAAGTGAGCCTTTTTCGTACACTTACAATTAAGATTCATAGTAACAGAGGTATTTGCACTACATTTCCACATTCCTGCATCATGCCAAGCTCCATCATTCTTCTACAACGTAGTTTCTGTAGAGGGTTGTGCTATGTTGCAAGGTGCAACAGTGGAGAGTACATTTGGGTCACTTTAGACTTTATTTTCAGTGGTGGAAAGTTTCCTTCCATTGGGAGGCCAGCTAAGAAGGCCCTTGAGCATATTTTCAACATTTGGCACTAGGCCACATTATTATTGGCCCCTACAGTGCATTTTTGGCACCAGGCCACATTATTATTAGCCCCTACAATGCATTTTTAGTCTTGGATTGTGTTATTTTAGGGAGGAGTTGCAGGGGTCGTTTCAGTACACCATTTGGGGAGATGGTTTTCCAGTGAAGGGATCAACCTTTCACTTGGGGACTCTATTGGGAGGAGGCTTCATTCTATTCTACATCTGATCAGCCACATCTTTCCAGTTATTTATTTATAATGAACCTTCAGCCCTAGGGCTTTGGTTCACCTCTTGTATTTTGGTGTACTTTCTAAAAACCCTCTTGGGTTATTTTTGGAGGTTGTTATAGAGCCTAGATATTTTCCTTCATTATCTCTATAGGATTATATCAGCCATTTGTATCATTGTATGTTCATATGCTATAGATGTTCTCATCATGACTACATTGTAGCAACTTTCTCACATTCTGTATATTAGCAACACCTCATTATTGAGGGGGTTTATTCATTGGAGGCTTGTGGGCTCATGTTGTATAATTTGTGCCTCATTATTTTTTACTATTTGCTACTAATATGACTAATAAAATGGCTCCATATTGGTTTCCTATATTGATGTGATGCTATACATTGCTATTTCCATCATTTTGTTCTATATTCCTGTCTTTTCCATTTTCGAATATTACAGTGGTATCAAAGCATAATCTTGGTTCAGCCTATGCATCTAAGCCAATATTTCATCAGAAGAGGGAGATCCTCTCACAGATCGAGAGAATAGGTATCTCAAAAGAAACCAAAGATATGATTATACAGATGATAAATAAGAAAGGGGAAAAACTCCCATATAAGGAGAAGATGAGGAGAAGGAGTTCCCTAAGATTCTTCTTCAAACTATGCAATACATTGCAAGAGAAATAAAGGAGATGTGGATGGATAGAAAAAAATAATCCCCTAAAGGTTTTCTACATGGAGAAGGCTGCGACATTTCTCATTACTAGTATGATCAACCAGTGAAGCAACATATTTTCCAATGCTCTAAAATGCCTACATTTTTAGCTGTGCGAAATGGAGGGTGTGAAGAACAAGAAGCTCTTGAAGACTATTTTCTTGAGTATGAGTCTCAATATTAGAGATTCAAGGACAATTTGAGCTTTCAATATTTTTGTCAAATCAAGGACAATAGGAGACCCCGACATCACAATAGATGTGGAGGATTCATACAAATCATGATCTCCACTTGACTATGGGAAGATTTTTCTTAACCACTTTTTATGGGTCATAAAAATTCACTGCCAAATCATGGGTAGAGAAGCTAGACATATACTTCCATTTGAACCAAGTACTAGAGATGGAGGCCATCAACATAGCAACGCTGCACCTTGAGGGTTGAGCACATGATTGGTGGTTTCATGGAATTTCTACATTGGGTCATGCCAATGTGACTACATATTTAGAGCTCACAAGGAGGTTGGTGGATAGGTTTGATCGAAGAGACCCAGAGGCACCTTTAATTAGACTAGCTAAGCTCAAAAAATTAGGTAATCTAGAAACTTATATTTCTGAATTTCTAAAACTTTCTATTATGGTTCCTAATTTATCTACAGCAAGGAGGGTCTATATGTTTATTGATGGGCTAGAAGAACCTCTATATGGGTTGGTTAAATATACCAAACCCACTACCCTTCAAGATGCCATTGAAAGGGCTAGAGATCTAGAAGATGCCTTGCCTAGAGCAAAAGCAACATTTCACCAAAAGCCCACTTTTCCATCAAAGGGAAAAGATGAGAAGGCTCATCATTAAAAGGACGAAAAAAAAAAAGTACATGGAATAGCTAAGGAGGAAGAATAAGAGGAATAAAAATAGGTCACAGTGCTAGGGTAGTAGGAGAGGGTCCACCACCACCAGGAGGTGGTAATGGAGAATTTTCTCGAGGGTCCCTTGCATTATTTAGAGGAGTACCCAAGTACTTGACCTTAAGGTTTCAAGGTTTCATTTAGGATTAGAGGGTTTCAGTTTTGATTGACAGTGGGGCTACCCACAACATTATTGATTCCCAAATAGTGCAGAGGAGGGAAACACCCACTTATTATTTTAAGGGATTTTCAGTTTTGGTCCTAGGAGCTAGAACTATAAAGTGCATGCGTTAAGTTCAATATTTATCTATCACCATGGGGACTTATACATTGACTGATCACTTTATTTTGGTTGACATACCTGACACTAATGTGATATTGGGTGTGTAGTGGTTGATTACTTTGGGGAAGGTCACCATAGATTAACATACTTGCAGATGGAATGGATGGACAAAAAGAGTGGAAAACATCAGATGTTTAGGGGCATGCACACATATCCCTCACAGACAGTTTCCACAGAGAAAACAAAGTTGGATATGCATAGTGCAAACAAGGATCTAATAGCCCCATCAGTTATGCATATGACTTTGGCTCATGAGATGTTACTATTTAGTGGCAAAGCACCTAGGAGGCCACTTGATCAGGAGTTGGTGAGAAATGTCTCACGACATGTTGCACCACTCATAGATCCAGAAGGAATGGGGACATTAGGAGGTCATGGTACATCACAGAGAGTCTTGGGTAGGCTCAAGGAGGAGGGAGAAATTCTCCCAATATCATCATTACCCACTCTCACCCCACATATTGCGCTGAGAGAGGATGCTACAGGGATGGACGATGGCACTATCATGGTGCAAGGAGACTACTCCTTGACAGTCAACGCTCACAAAATATTCTCACTTGGGGATGAATATTCCACACATGGTAGAGGGTGGTGGCCACTCATGCATGCATTGGCTAGACTCAGGAAGTCTTGGATGGGTGATAGCTTTCCATGGAAATCTAACCCCCAAAATCTTCAACTTTTACTTGAGCATGAGCAGCGACATGAGGAGCAGTAGAGGGAGGATAGCGGCATCCCAGTATGTAATTTTGGCATGGTAGATGTCAAATACGGGGGTAGCCACATGATAGATCATCAACACTGTCACTATGGAGGATAGATCCTTATTGGAAATCCCAGCTGTTGGTGGATTACCCAAGGACCTTTTCACATGCATGATACTTGATTTCCAGCTATTGGATGAGGGATATTAAGTAAGATATGGGGTCATCTACTATCAGAGTAGGATCTTCTTATCTAGATCATCCAAGCTCAAGGAGAAGTTGCTACAAGCAGTGTATGAAGATTTTATCTTCAGCCACACTTATTCCATGAGAGCATATTATACCATCATGGAGGGATTTACTTGGGAAGGCTTTGAAGAGGAAATATATCAAAATTTTAGGAGATGCATGGATCATGTGTAGATGGAGGAGAAACATAACTCTTTGATGGATTTATCATAGCCAGCTCTTTCCTATTTTGGAATGAAAGGGGACCTATCTATGAGTCACTCCATTAGTGTGATCAAAGTATATGGTAAGGATCATGTTTTTATGCATAATGATTTACTTGATGAATATTTTAAATCATTTACCATATATGTGCAGGTAATTTATTCAAGTGGCAGCATTCTTCGTTATAAACTTCATGGTCAACTTGGGGCCATAAACAATGTTGAGCATGACCACTCCCTAGGAGGATATAGGGAGATGACATATTATTTAGGGTGTACTCCATTGGCACCAAAAATTACTCACCTTCTCAAAGCATGTGAGAAGACTACGACAAAAAACAAGTGGTGGGGAAACCACTTATTATATCATTATCTGAGGAAGTCAGGAGACATACTACGTTGGTTGCACATGTGGGACTATGATACTCATCCAATATTACATATGGTAGCTTATTTATCCTTCGTTATGATCCCATACATTGATTTTGTCCTTATCATTTTTGTGGGAATGATTGGAGGGAGGATGCTAGGGTTGAATATTCCCATCGGGAGTGAGATTCTCCATGTTTCTTATACTTCATGCTTCATGGATAACATTGGGAAAACAATGATTTCTACATTGTATCTTTCTTTTCTTATGAGGTGAGTCATTAGGATCTCATGAGTCCTTGGGGGAAGAATTTCATGGAGGGATTGATTTGGAAACACTTGGCTTATCAGGAGAGCTTATCACATGAAGGTGTCACCAAGTAAGGAGGAGAAGAGTTACAACACTCACATTTATAGTTGCTTGAGGACAAGCAACATTTAGGAGGGGATGAATGTAATATTCCCAATTAGCTATAAGCTAGTTGGAGTATTAAATTTTTTTTTTCCTCCTTAGTTAGAAGAATAAGAGGGTATGGAGACCCATAAATCTCCTTAGTAGGAATAAAATCACTGCTAATGAGAATGGAGATCATTTTAGTGGCTTGATTAAGCACCCTTGTATGTGAAAAGGGGTTGGAGCATGTAGACTGTGTCAACTTTGACCAAATCAATAGCGCTGGTATGGAAGGAGTGGCATTCATTGAGGGACAATGTTGTTTTGGAGGGAGACTCCATGCATGGAAGTAGTGGCTTTAATGAGTGGGAACCAAGGTGAGGAAGCTCACCAAGCATATAAGGAATGGGATGGAAGCTATAAAAGGCATTTTATTATTATTATTTTTACTATGGTCTGTATGACTAGTTTCTCCCTTCAACTATTTAGCGGAGACTGCAGTGTTGTTTAGCACAAGGGTGTTCCCGAGTGGGAAACCCACCTTCATACTTGGGGGAATTCAAGTGACCACTCAAGAGAATTATTTTCACTAAATTTCAACATTCCAGCATTAGGCAAAGCTCCATGTTTCTTCTACATAACAGTTTCTGCAGAGGGTTGTATTGTGTTGCAGGGTGCAACAATGGAGTGTACATTTGGGTCACTTCAGAGCTTATTTTCAGTGGAGGAAGGTTTCTTTCTATTGGGAAGCGATCTAAGAAGGCTATCAAGCTTATTTGCAGCATTTGGCACCAGGCCACATTAGTATTAGCCCCTACAGCGGAGTTTCAGTCTTGGACTGCATTATTTTAAGGAGGAGTTGCAGGGGTGGTTTTAGTACACCATTTGGGGAGATGGTTTTTTAGTGAAGGGATCAGCCTTTCACCTGGAAAGTCTATTGGGAGGAGGCTTCATTCTATGCTACATAAAATCAGCCACACCTTTCTAGTTATTTATTTGCATTGAATCTTCAGCCCTATGGATTTATGTCACCTCTTGTATTTTAGTGTACTTTCTGAAAACCCTCTCGGGTTCTTTTTGGAGGTTATTATAGAGCTTAGATATTTTTCTTCAGTATATATAGAGGCTTATATCATCCATTTGTATCATTGTATGTTAATATTCTATATATGTGCTCATCATGACTGTGTTGTAGCAGCTTTCCAGCATTCTGTATATTAGCAGCACCTTATTCTTGAGGGGGTTTATTCATTGGAGGACTGTGGGCTCATGTTGTATGATTTGTGCCTCATTATATTGTACTATTTGTTGCTGATATCACTAATAAAATGGCTCCATATTGTTTTCCTATATTGATGTGATGTTATACACTTATATTTCCATCATTTTTTTCTATATTCTCATCTTTTGCATTTTTGAATATTACAAATGAATAAAAATTTTCCTCTCTTGTTTGTGCTCTATCTATCTATGTGTAAATGTTATTTCAGAAATTTCATTCTCTATATTGTGGGGGAAACACATCTCTCTATTGTTGTTTTAATCATAATTTCCAACATTCGATAGCTAGAAGCAGTTGTTGTTGATTCAATTTAGATATACCCAATATACAATTATGGGCACCGGTACAAGAAAAAGCTGCAGTTGACCCAATTTATCCAGTAGCAAAGCTTGCAACTCTAGTTCTGGAACTGGGCCGCAACCAAGTTTTAATTTGTGTTCGTGTAGTTTTCCACTCACACAAGAACCAAGGAAAAAAGTAGAAGAACGACATGACATCGAAACCTTGACTTACACCAACCAAAATTAGGAGTAACAAGCATGCAAAAAACTAGTATTTTTTCTACATGCATTGGGCCTTGAACTGGTGAGAAACTTGCAGAAGCGCTTCTATATGTTGAACAAATGATATATTATTTAAATCTACAAATTACCATGTATTACAAGTTCCCTCACTCAAAAGAAAATGAGATGGAGAAATTTGGATGGAAAACAATTTTACTAAGCAACTAGAGTATGAGCCATAGTATCAGTGACATGAAGGGAGAAATGAAAAGGTTCTTTGCAGGCAACAAATGGGATTTCTCACTTAATATGGAGCCATTTAATAAAAAGGAGCACATTATCATAACCATATATGCGAATTCAAGGGAAGGAAATGTATATGCAATTCACATTGTCATTGCAGTCAATTTTTCTACAAGAAGAACGTGAGCTCTTTCATTTCTTTACTCATTTACATGCCAACCCAGGTTAAGGTTTCACCATTTTTTCTCGAATTTTCTTCAGAGGTTCATTAATTTCCTTCTTGTTTTCAATATTTCTTAATGTTTTAGATATGCAGATATTGGGGTTTGGATGGGAAGGGGTCTTTAGCAAAACATCTAATGGAGCCTGCTGCTATGTGGTGGCCTTCAAACCTTGTTCAGGTTTCTCTATTTAGGAAATGAATCATTTCATATGATTACATGAAATTAATGAATTATTTTGATGTGGGTTTTTTGATATGTTTGATGAACTTTGTGTGATTTATTATAAGTGTTACTTTGTTTCGATTGCTTTTATTGCAAAGCTCTTCATGAGAAGGAGCAGAGGCCAAAAGGAGGCCTTACATGAAACCAATTTTTCATAATATCCCTTTCATGTACTTTTTCATATTATGTATTCCCTCCCTATCTGTTTCCTATGGTGGCATTCCTGTCATGGATCTGCTAGATCTTTTCGAAGCTTGTTCTTGCACAAAAAATGGATTCAAGATTAAATTGTATTGTGTCATAGCAATACATTGGTCCACTATTTCTTATTACCTAGGAATCCATCTTACCAAACCTTGGTTTGCAATAGCCAACGTGGGAGTCATATTTGTGCTTTTAATGAATGTGATAATTCCATTAGCATACTGGCTCAAATTTTATGATGCAAAACAATTCCCAATATTTTTGAGAGCTTGTTCACCTCCAGTGTCCAAACTTACAACATCTCCCAAATCTTGGATTCAAACTTCCATGTCAACCTCAAAACTTATGAGTACTTGGGAACATTGCATCTTATTACTTTCTTTATTGTTACTTATGGTGTTAGGATCACTTCGTTAATTGACACAATGGAATCAAAATTGCATGCATGTCAAAGCATACATAATGAAAATAATGGGTTATAATTTGGTTTGGCATCTTAGCATGTCTGCTTTCAGAGATCAGAAAGTAGATGTGCACACCATACTCATGAGAAACTACAAGCAAGTGCCATAATTTTGGTTCACTAGAATTCTCGTCGGCACTATATATTTATCACTATTGTCATGCGATTATTAAAATGAACAACTTCAATAACGTTGAAATGTGAAATTTTATAAAAACACTCACCAAATGCAGGGAGAAACACAACGAAAATTAGAATTGATAGGTGTTTCATGTAGAGTCAGCATAGAAATAGACAAATTTATATAAATTTTCCTATCAAGATAATTTACCCTAAGCAATTCATACTGTTCCAGATAACACCAGGTGCCTTCCTCTACTTACCCAAGCAATATAGACTCTTCAAGCTAATACCATGTGTTGATATGTATCTTTGCCTTCCTCTTCTTACACAAGCAATTCCCACTGTTCTAGCTAATAATAGGTGCTAATATGTATCCCTTTGCAAGAGAACCTAGTGTACAAGTGAGTGGTGCGAACCTGGTGTATAGGTGAGTCTTGTTTTTTGATACAATGTTTCCTACCAAGATAAATTTATGAGCCCACTGAAAAAACAAAAAAAATCTGCTAAACTGTTGTTCCTCAAGACTCCTGTTTTTTGGTGGCCACCAAAAAACATTTAGACTCTTAAGTGAAAAGAGAAACACTGTTACCAATGAATTAGGTAACTGCACTAGTACCTACTTTTTGACGTAGTAAGAAAAAAACCCGATTTTGAAAAGTAGTGATGCAAAATCAAATTTTTTTTTTTAGCATGTTTTTGACACTTTAATTTTATTTATTTATTTTATTTTTCTGTGATTCCTTTTATGTCAATTTTGAATAGTGTTGGTGTATCACCAATGGTTTTTTAGAGGATTGATTTTAACACTATACATTTTCTAATGTCTTCTTCTTCCGTGAGATGTTTATTTTTAAGTGCATTTATGTACTTGTGTTTTAAAAGGAAAAAAGAATATATTTTTTTTTAAATAAAAATTTGTAATGATATATGTTGAGATTTTCCATATTATTTTGGCACAAATATCTTATATAATGCCAACAATAGGTTTTGTTGCAAAACTGATGGCATCAAATCAGAAAGAGGAGATATTGTATCCTATTTTGTTGTGATAGGATGGAATATAATTTATTATTCAGTTTCTTCTCTACATCTATAAATCGCAAGCTCATAGAGGCAAAACATATGAGATATGAGGGATGTGAGGAAGAGGAAGTGCATATGTGAAAATCTGTTGTTGTAATATCTTGTTGATTAATAAGAATGACGATACCTCTGTTTAGTGGATGTAGCCCAGATTGGGTGGGTGAACCACGTTAAATTATGTCTCTATTTTTATGTTGTGTTTTTCAATTTTATTTAGTTTTTGATGTGCTTACTTTTACAATTGGTATCAAAGAAAGTTGAGATTATGCACTTTGCGAAAGTAATTTGATTACAAGAATTTTAGACACTGATGATGGCGTGTTAAACTGACCAGTCCAGTAGTGCATGAAGAACTGCGTGGTCGTTTGTCTGAAGAACCGCGTAGAATTGATCTTCATGTCCAACCAACCATACTGTCGTCACATCAATGTCCATATCACTGCAATTTGGATCAAGTTGTTAGACCAGATTTGATACATAAAAAAAGAGTCATTCATGCATCGGACCCCCCTGCTGTAAAGTATTACGTGGCTGCTGATCCACCCATTTGGGACTCTTTCAGTTCCTGAGAAATAAGAAAAGTCGTGATCTGGAGCTGGAGGTTCAAAAGTGCCGTGAGCTTGAGACAGTGCGTGAATTGGAGGATCAACTACACGTGAGCAGGAGGACCTCTGTGCGTGTGCTGGTGCAAATCTTCATGCAGAAGTGTAAACTTGAGATTGTTAGCGCAGAGAAATGGATGGAAAATGTGCGATCAGAAGCTCAATGTGAAAAAAAAACCTGTGTCCGCTGAGTAGGAGGAGCGTCAATAAACCAAGGAGATGCAATGTTATGAGCTATAGTTTTGACGACGCCGATTTTGTGAGTGATTCACAAAAAAAAATAAAAATTATGTTTGTATTTTTTTTTTGTTGAATATTTGAGCAAAGAAATTAGCATGGAAGGAACATCATTGTAAAATGGTGAGAGTGATTGGCTTTTAACTGGAATTGAAGGAGACATTGTTGCAATGGATTGAATTTAATTGCAATAGGAGTGGATTAATATTTGGAGAAATTGAAAATATTTGAGCAAAGAGAGGTCGTGTAATGTATTGCTAGCTACTTGTTTTTTGCATAATGATTGAGTACAACTAATCAAGGAAACACCTGGGTCGTTCTGCATTTTTTTTTTTACTGACTGGATGAGGTGTTGTTTCTGTTGTTAATATGGAAAAACTCAAAGTTCTCGGTTTGATATCGAGAAGTTTAATGGGAAAAATAACTTCGAAATCTGGAAAGTCAAGATGCATGATTTACTCGTACAACAAGGTGTGGCGAAGGCACTTTTGGGAAAATCAGAACAACCTCTCACCTTGAAATATGACGAATGGAGTGACATCGATGACAGAGCACTGAGTGGCATACGATTGTGTTTGGCGAATGATGTTTTATTTAACATCGTATCAGATACAATAGTTGCTGGTCTATGGACAAAGCTAGAAAAATTGTACATGACTAAATCCTTAACTAACAGGATTCTTCTGAAAAGATAGTTGTACAGCTTGCGCATGAAGGAAGGTACAAAAAAATTTATAAATGATCATCTGAATACCTTTAATACTCTCTTGGTGTAGTTAGATAGCATAGAAGTAAAATTTGATTCTGAAGATAAAGCTGTAACTTTATTATGCTCTTTGCCTGAGTCATGGGATCATTTTGTTACTTCTATAAGTCTTAGTTCATCAGAAACCCTTGAATTTGATGATGTTGTTGGAGCTTTGCTATTTGAAGAAACCAGAAAAAGGTCAAATTTAGAAACCTCTACATCAGAAGCAATGATTGTTAGAGGTTGATCTAAAGAAAAATGCTTCAGTCAGAAAAACAACTCTCGGTCAAAATCAAAAGGGAAGAAGAGTAAGCTAAAATGCTAGTTTTGATGCAAATCGAGACATTTGAAGAAGGACTATTGGAAGAGACAACAAACATCCAAAGGAGAATCTTCAACAGAAAATAAAGAAGCAAAGACGACAGATACAGGTTCAAGTTCGGCATCCAGTTCAGGTATAAGTGATGAAGTTTTATTAGTTAATTTGTTAAATCATGATCAACATTGGCTATTAGATTCTAGTGTGTCCAATCACATGTGCATTCATAAAGAGTGGTTTAAATCTTATAAGAAAATTAATGATGGAGTATTTTACATGGGAAATGATGTCTCATGTAATGTTGTGGGAATTGGAAGCATCCAGATTAACATGTTTGATGGGACAAATAAAATCTTAACTGATGTAAGACATGTGCCTGAACTCAGAAAAAATCTTATTTCTATAGGATTGTTAGACACAAATGGATATAAAACTTTTATTCAAGGCGGAGTAATGAAAATTTACAAAGGAATATTATTAGTAATGAAAGCAAAGAAGATTGGAAATATTTTTCAGTTAGAAGGAATAATAGAGTCAGATCATGCTTCTACTGTATCTGAAAACGACAGTGATTCTATTTGACTATGGCATCAACGGTTGGACCATATAAGCGAAAGAGGATTAAAAATCTTATCTGATCGTATGTTACTTCCTAGTTTAAAGTCTTTTAAGTTATATTTCTGCAAAGATTGTATATATGGGAAACAAAGCAAGCAAAAATTTAAAACTGGAAAACATACTATTAAAGGAATCCTTGATTATATCCATTCTGATGTTTGGGGTCCATCTCCTATAACCTCATATGGAGGATCATCATATTTTTTATCTTTTATAGATTATTTCTCTAGAAAAGTATGGGTCTACATTTTAAAAATAAAGTCTAATGTATTCACAGTTTTCAAGCAGTTTAGAGCATTAGTAGAAAATATCACTTGAAGAACCATTAAATGTTTAAGAACTAAAAATGGTGGTGAGTTTACTTCAAAGGAATTTGATAATTATTGCAAGGAAGTTGGGATCGAAAGACATAGAACTACTATATATGTACTCCTCAGAAAAATGGAGTTGTTGAACACATGAACATGACTCTTTTAGAAAGATCAAGAACTATGCTAAGTAACGCCAATTTACAGAAGGAATTATGGACAGAAGTAGTTCCTACGGCTTGCTATTTGATAAATTGATCACCATCAACTCCAATAGGATAAAAACTTCCTCAAGAGGTATGGAAAGGTCATCCTTGTGATTATTCTAAACTGAAAATTTTTGGTTGTGATGCATATGCTCTAATTCTGAAACATCAACATTCTAGATTAGATCCTAAATCAAGAAGATATATCTTTGTTGGATATGGTGATGGGATTAAGGGATACAGGTTGTGGGATCCTACTACTCACAAGATCATCATTAACAGAGATGTTAAATTCAATTAATCTTCACTTGATAATCCAGATGTAGATATTAAATTAAAACAGGAAAATGTACCTAAGTTTCAACATATTTAGTTCGAAACTAGTTCAAATTCTGAAGATAGTAAAGAAGAACAAGTTTCAGATGAAGATCATGAAGATGTTCCTACAGAGAATAATCAGCAAATTGTGGAAGAACCAGAAACATCTTTGAGAAGTTCCATAAGAATCAGACATCCTCCTAAAAGGTATGATGATTATGTTACTTCAGTTGCTTTAACCGCTAATGATGATGAACCTTTATGCTATCAGGATGTTGTAGAAGGTTCTAACAGTGATAAGTGGAAAGAATCTATGAAGGATGAGATGAGGGCATTAGATAATAATGCCACATGGGACCTCATAGAACTTCCCAATGACAGAAAAACCGTAGGATGTAAATGGGTTTACAAATTGAAAATGGGTGTTGATGATAATGAAGACAGGTACAAAGCGAGGCTGGTTGCGAAAGGTTTTTCTCAAAAAGAAGGAATTGACTTTCATGATATATTTTCACCAGTTGTTAAAATTGTTTGAATTCAGATTGTCTTAGCATTAGTTACTTTACTTGATTTAGAATTACAACAACTAGATGTTAAGACTTATTTCTTACATGGAAATTTAGATGAAGAGATTTATATGGAACAACCTGAAGGGTTTGTTCAAAATCACAACAAGAAATTTGTCTGTAGGCTCAAGAAGTCATTGTATGGTCTAAAGAAGTCGCGGAGACAATGGTACAAGAAATTTGATTATTTCATGATGAGCCAAAATTATATAAGAAATGAATATGATCATTGTGTTTACTTTAAGAAATTAATAGCATATCATTATCTTAGTATTATATGTTGACAATATGATTTTAGCAAGAAAAAGCATAACTGAGATCAATAGGTTAAAGGCTCAGATGGCTAGGACGTTTGATATGAAAGATCTAGCAGCAGCAAGACAGATTTTGGGCATGGAGATTTTCAGAGACATGAGCAATGGTAAGCTGTGGTTATCACAAGAGAATTATATTGAGAAAATACTCTTAAGGTTTGGTATGAACAATGTGAAGCCAGTTTCAGTCCCTTTAGCTTCCCATTTTAAGATTTCTTCAAGTTTATGTCCTAGTACAAATGAAGAAAATGAATATATGTCTCGAATACCTTATGCTAATGTAGTAGGAAGTTTGATGTATGCGATCGTTTGTACACGACCAAATATTTCACATGCAGTTGGGGTTGTCAGTAGGTATATGGAAAATCTAGGGAAACAACATTGGTCAGCAGTGAAATGGGTGCTTCGGTATCTGAGAGGCACAAGTGATTATTGTATCACTTATGACAGAAGTAGTGAATTTGTTTGCGGATATGTTGATTCCGATTTTGCAGGTGATTTGGATAAGAGAAGGTCAACTTCAGGATATGTCTTTACTCTTGCAGGTGGAGCTATTAGTTGGATGTCAAAGCTACAAAACATTTTTGCTTTATCCACTACAGAAGAAGTATACATAGCTGCTTCACATGCTTGCAAAGAAGCGGTTTGATTGAAAGGTATGTTTGGTGAGTTTGGTAGGTTTCAAGACAGCATTAAGTTATTTTGTGATAGTCAAAGTACAATTCACTTGGCTAAAAATCCTGCCTATCATAGTAAATCAAAGCATATACCTATAAAGTACCATTTTGTAAGACAGGTTATCACCAAACGGGGAGTCTCTCTTGAAAAAGTGCATACAAAGGAAAATTGTGTAGACATGTTCACGAAACCAGTTTTATTAGAGAAGCTACAATGGTGTCTAGCTTTTCTTGGCTTGTAGAAAAAATAAATATAGTGAAGAAACAAGGTATCAGGCTAATTGTTGTCAAAGTGGAGATTGTTGAGATTTTCCATATTATTTTGGCAAAAATCTCTTGGATAATGCCAACAATAGGTTTTGTTGCAAAATTGATGGCATCAAATCAGCAAGAGGAGATATTATATCCTATTTTCTTGTGATAGGATGGAATAGAATTTATTATTCACTTTCTTCTCTACATATATAAATTGCAATCTCATAGAGGCAGAACATATGAGATATGAGGGATGTGAGGAAGACGAAGTGCAGATGTGCAAATCTGTTGTTGTAATCTCTTTTTGATTAATAAGAATGTCGATACATGTGTTTGGTGGATGTAGCCCAGATTGGTTGGGTGAACCATGTTAAATTCTGTCTCTTTGTTTATGATGTGTTTGTCAATTTTATTTACTTTTTGTTGTGCTTACTTTGACAATATCTTCACTTTTTCACATACATAAAAAATGAAAAAAGGGTCAATATTATAAAGTTTATATTTTCTACAAGTTTATGTATTGTTAATTAATTTTTCAATGCACATCGAATAATTATATCTAAAAAACCAATATTTTGAACGATATGAAAAAAAATACAAATTTTCAATACAAATAGAATGCAAAAAATACACTTTTAGAGACTTTTTATTAAAAAAACATGTTAAATACAATAATTTTTGGGAAAATATTAACGAGAAAACTTAAGAAAATAGCATTTTTATTGAATTTTATGTCAAAAAATAATAGTAATCACATGTTTTTTGCAAAAAATAAGGATTCTTCTCATAAAATATCAAATTATGAACATTACAAGTAAAACTGATTAATAGATCTCAACAATGAGCTTTGTTTGCAAGCATAACTTAAAGATCATCAACAATATCAACTAATACATGTTCAACATCATCTAGAACATCATTGATGGCTTCTTCCGCAACATTTTATACTTCATTTTGGTTATTGTCATCTTCTAATGGATCTTTCATGTGTGCAAATCTTCCAAAGTGTCCCTTTCCAATCATTCCATATAATGGTGGTTGAGGTTCCTTTGATTGTTTTGCCACACGTGATTCATTAAAATCCCCTATCCTTAAACCAACTTCTTGTATCGCATCTGGAAGGAATTCAAGAGCATTAATTCTTTGTTGAATAAATTTGCATTGCATTGGGTCTTTCTCACTAGCAATGCAATTTCTTCTTTTTGGTAGGCAACATGCTAGTGTTGTACCTAATCATCAAGTACAAAAGAAATAAGTAAGAAAATTAGTATAAAGACATAAAAAGTAAAAAATAAAATATTTAAATTTAAATTTGTATAATAAAACTTACTTGAACCTAAAAATATATCCAAAACCCAATCTCCTTCATTTGATGGTGCCACCTGGCCTGCCTCTGGCCCTTGGCTGGGCGGAGGGCAATTCCGAGAATCACCCTCCGCCCAGCTAGGGGCCAGAGGTAGGCTGGACAGCCCTCGATGGTGCCACCAGGCCGACCTCCGCCCAGCCAAGGGCAATTCTTGAAATCACCCTTCACCAAGCCGGGGGTGATTCTCGGAATCACCCTCCCCCCAGATAGGGGTCAGAGGCAGGACGGGTGGTGCCGTCGAGGGATGCCTAGCCTACCTCTGACCCCCAGTTGGATAAAGGGAAATTCTCAGAATCACCCTCTGCCTAGCCAGGGACTGAAGGCAGGCTGAGCAGCCCTCAATTGTGCCACCCAGCTGGCCTCCAACCCTTGACTGGGTGGAGGGAGATTCTCAGAATCATCCTCTGCCTAGCTGGGAGCGATTCTCGAAAGCACCCTCTGCCTAGCCGAGGGTGATTCTCGGAATCGCCCTCTGCCTAGCTAGGGGCCGAAGGCAGGCCAGGCAGTGCCATCAACGGTTGCCCAGCCGAGGGTCGGAGGCAGGCTGGGTAGCCCTCGATGGTGCCACCCAGATGGCCTCCGGCCCCCAACTAGGCGGAAGTAGATTCTCGGAATCATCCTCCCCCCAGATGGGGGCCGAAGGCCGGTCAATCGGCACTGTCGAGGGCTGCACAGCCTGCCTCTGGCCCCCGACTAGGAAGAGAGCGATTCCAAGAATCACCCTCCACCCAGCCGTGAGTTGGAGGTAGGCTGGGCAGCCCTCGACAGTGCCGCCTGGCCTGTCTATGGCCCTCGGTTGGACAGAGGAAGATTTCGAGAATCACCCCCTGCTGGGTGGAGGGCGATTCCGAGAATCACTCTTGATTGGGCGAAGGGCAATTTCGATAATCACCCCCGGTTGGGCGGGGGGAAATTCCAAGAATCACCCCCAGTTGGGCGGAGAGAGATTCCGAGAATCACCCTCGGTTGGGCGGAGGGCGATTCCGAGAATCATCCCCGGTTGGGCGAAGGGCGATTCTGAGAATCACCCCCAACTGGGTGGAGGGTGATTCCGATAATCACCCCTAGTTGGACGGAGGGCGATTCTAAGAATCATCCTCTACCCAACTAGGGGCGATTTGCGAAATATCCCTCCGCCCAGTCGGGGGTTGGAGGTAGGTCAGGCGATACCGTTGAGGGCTACCCAGCCTGCCTCTAGCCCCCGGCTAGGCAGAGGCAGGCTGGGCAGCCCTCGACGATGCCACCCGGCCTGCTTCCAGCCCCCGGTTAGGTAGAGGGTGATTCCGAGAATCGGCCCTATGATCGCCCTACGCCTAGGCGAGGGTGATTCTTAGAATCACCCTCCACCCAGCGAAGGGCTATTATCGGAATCACCCTCTGCCCAACCGGGGGCCAGAGGCAAGCTGGACAATGCCGTCAAGGGCTGCCCAGCCTACCTCCACCCAGAAGAGGGATAGAGGCAGGTTGGGAAGCCCTTGACGGTGTCACCTGACTATCCTCTCGCCCTCGGCTGGCCAGAGGGTGATTCCCAGAATCGCCCTCCACTCAGTGGAGGGTCGGAGGCCAGCTGAGTGGCGTCGTTGAGGGCTGCCTAGCCTACATCAGACCCCCAGTTGGGTAGACGATGATTCTGAGAATTGCCCCTGAATGGGTGGAGGGCGATTCTTGGAATCAGCCTCTGCCCGGCTGGGGGCGATTCTCGGAATCGCCCTCCATTGAGCCAGGGGTGATTCTCGGAATCGCCCTCCACCCCTCCGGGGACAATTATGAGAATTTCCCTCTGCCCAGCTAGGGGCCGGATGTAGGCCGGGCGACAATGTCGAGGGCTGACCAGCCTGCCGCCAGCCCCTAGCTGGGTGGAGGGCGATTCTTGGAATCGCCCTCCACCCGGCTGAGGGCTGGAGGTAGGCTGGGTGGCCTTCGATGGCGCCACCCGACCGACCTCTAGTCCTCGGATGAGCAGAGGGATATTTTTGGAATCACCCTCCACCATCGAGGGCTGCCCAGCCTACCTCCGGCCCCTAGCTAGGCGGAGGCTGATTCACCTAGCCGCGGGTCGAAGGCAGGCTAAGTAGCCCTCGATGGCGCCGCCCGGCCTGGCTCCGGCCCCTGGCAGAGCGGAAGGTGATTCTCACTCTAGGGATGCCTAGCCTGCATCTGGCAACCACACTAGGCTGAGGAAAATTCTCAAAGTCGCCCTCCGCCCAGCCAAGGGCCAGAGGCAGGCTGGGCAGCCCTCGACAGTGTCGTTCGGCCGACCTCCAACCGCAGGCTGGGCTAAGGGTGATTCCAAGAATCACCCTCTGCCTAGCCGAGGGCCAGATGCTAGCTGGGCGACACTTTCAAGGGCCTCTCAGCCTGCCTCTGGTCTCCTACTGGGTGGAGGGCGATTCTCGGAATCATCCTTTGCCCAGCCGGAGGCCATAGGCAGGCTGGGCAGCCCTCGACGGTGCTGCTTGACCGACCTCCGAACACCAGCTGGGCAAGAATCGCCCTCCACCCAGCCGGAGGCTGGAGGCCGGCCGGGCGGCGCCGTTGAGGGTTGCCCAGCCTGCCTCCAGTCCCCAACTAGTAGCAAATTAAATTTTTTTTTCAAACACAAACTATATAAAAATTTTAATTTTTTTTTAAACAAAAGCTATTATAATAAAATAAAAATGTAGTGTTAAAAAAAAATAACCGCTAACTATTCAATTAAAATTTTAAAATATAAAAAAACAATAAAAACAAATTAAAAAATATGTTTTAAAAAATAAACAAACAAATATAAAAATAAATAAATAAATAAATTAATTAATTTTAATTTTTTTTTAAATTAAAACAATTATTATTTAAAATATAAAAAAAAATATATTTTTTTTAAAATAGGTTTTAAAATATAAACAAACATATAAGAAAATTTTAATTTTTAATTTTAATTTTCTTAAAACTAAAACCATTATAATTTAAAATATAGAAAAACAATAAAAAAAATTAAAAAATATGTTTTTATATATAAACAAACAAATATATGAATAATAAATTTTTCATTTACTTGTTCATTTTTAAAAATTCTTTAAGTCATATAATTTATCCATAATTTCATGGTTCAAGTATCTTGAAAACTTAAGATTTAAAAATTTGAGATTTACAACTTGACATTAAGGTTTTTATGTGTTACGAAATTTTATCTTTAATGTTATGGTTGAAAACAATTACAATTTTAGGGTTGTTTAGAGTCAAGATATTTTATGCTTAACAACATGGATAAAAATTGTTCGAAATGATAAGCGCTTCACACATGATTTTGTTTATATTTAACATCATCTATCAAAAAATTTAGAATTTTATGATTTTTCAATGTCCTAATATGTTGTTTTTAATTCCATTGTTACAATGTGTCAAAAGTGTGACACAATGTTTTTTTTTGTTATTCCAGCATCAACTCGTTTTGTTTTGAGGGTGTTTTTTCAATCATTTTTTCAAGAAACAATTTCATTTTTAGCATAATTTTATAAAAAGGTGAAATTTGACTGAGAGAAAAAAAAAATGCGTTCTGGAATACAAACTTTTTGTTTTTGGGGCATTTTTCATGTTTTTTGAGTATTTTTGGGCTAAAGTTCACGTTTTGAGGTAATTGTTCTTGTTTCATCGGTAACATTGTTGAGAGTAAACAAAAAAAAATACAAAAATTGTAGTAGCGTTTCCCTATCATTTCTAATTCTCAGACACGACAGCAAGGGTCTAGTTCTCAGACATGGTAACAATAAGTACGGTCAGTCTCATGCAAACCATAAGACACCAGTAGTGATGAGTGGGTAGATGGTGCTCAAATGTAGTGACGAGTGGGCATGGGTATGGGCACAAGTGATGAGTGGGTGCCAAAGCACACCCCTTAGATAACCAGCTTATGCATTGCATAATATATATAATGTAAAGAAAACATTTTATACTAACAAAATGATGCTATCGTTTCTTCTTATTCGATAAAATATAATTGATGTGAGCACTTTTAACTTAAGAAATCTATGAAAATTACCTTGGGAAGAAGCGAATAAGATAAAAACAAATTCTGTTGGTTAAAATAACTATGATTGGTGAAGCAAAATATTTTATAGGAACCCATGTTAATGTGATAATTCGATTACTAATAATCCTTGCAGTCACAAGAAGGACTACTAAGAAATAAATCAATAGAATCATAGTGATCACGATATACCTACCTCTATAGATATAATAATACTAAAAATATAATAAGTATACTTTTAATATATTGTCAATGGAACTTTGTTTAGCTACATGTTACCCAAACAAAGGTAAGCTAATAAAGGTATTTATATTTATTATATTTGAAACCTTTATATTTATTGTATAATAATACTAAAAATATAATAAGTATACTTTTGAAGTATATTGTCAATGGAGCTTTGTTTATCTATATGTTAAACACACAAATACAAGCTAATAAAGTTATTTATATTTATTATATTTGAAACTTTTATATTTATTATATTTTTTTGAATGGAACTTTTCTTAACTACATGTTAACTAATAAAGGTATTTCGGTTGATTATATTTTGGCTGATCACTATATACCTACCTCTACAGGGATAATATTACTAAAAATATAATAAGTATAATTTTGAAGTATATTGTCAATGGAGCTTTGTTTAGCTACATGTTACCCAAACAAATGCAAGCTAATAATGGTATTTATATTTATTATATTTGAAACCTTTATATTTATTATAATTTTTCAATGGAACTTTGTTTAGCTACATGTTAACCAATAAAGGTATTATTATATTTTGGTCCATCTATACTTAATATTATTTCATATATCATTTTTACTTTAAATTTTATTATTTTTACTTATGAGTTGATTAAAAACTCTCTATATATTATTTCACGTTCATTTATTTTTTAAATATCAATAAAATGAGTTATAAATTTTATAAATTTTTCATCTATTTACAATATGAGTAACTAATTGTAACTAATTTTTTTAGAAAAATAACATTACTAAATAATAAAAACTTGGAAATATATATAGGTAGATTAATATTATATAAAAGAATGGTTAATCCCATCGAATTTTTATAGGTTACTCATAAATTTATAATTAATACTTTCAAAATCAAGGCGATTCCAACTAGTGTATAAAATTCTCACAACGAGCTACTTGTTTCAGAATGAACTATACCATAAAATTATCACAACGAGCTACTTGTTTCAGAACGAACTATTCTATGGCAGGTTAACTACAGACTTAAAGGGTGTTCGACATACATTTTTCCATTTTTCCACTTTTTACCAATAATGGTTGCATTGCTATTTGGCTTCCCCAATATCAACTCTTATTGATCCTTTCCATAAGAATCTTAAAGGGTGTGTCCGGCATATATTTTTCCACCTTTTACAAAGAATGGTTACATTCATTTTTCCACTTTCTACGAAGAATGGTTACATTTCTATTGGGCTTCCCCAAACTTTTGCAAAGAATGTTTACATTGCTATTGGCCTTCCCCAGACTCTTATTAATCCTTGCCATTAATCCTTCCCATGTGAATCAGGGACTATCCTTTTCATAGGAATCGAGGACTATTGTAATTATTGTAATTGATATGTTTTGTTAGTCCCTACCATAGGAATCGGGGATTATCCTTGCCACAGGAATCAGGGACTATTGTAATTATTGTAATTGATATGTTATGTTCGTCTCTACCATACCATATGCAATAGGGATTAAAAGAGTATTGTAATCTATATGTTTTGAAGGATTATTGTAATCGATATGTTTTGAAAGATTATTTTAATTCATATGCTTTGAAATATGAGCTATTCTTGGGTATTTAAAACAATTAACCCAATATATTAGTGTGTTATTAGTCCCAGTCGTCAGGACTGGGACTATAGTAATCGAAATATGCTACTTAGCATTAATCTCTGCCGCAATAACATGAGCTTTTATGATAAATACCTAAAATTTTTGTTATTTTTTAGTTATTTTATTCGTGAAGGCCAATGCAATTTTTCTTTATCTTATTGGCCTCTTCCCGAGGCAGGGAAGCCATAACCATTGATATTTTTTAAAATGAGCGAATAATATTTCACAACTGCAAACTAATGCTAGCATTAGTTCATCGTACTAAATGCTAGTGAAATAAAAGGTACTCTCAAGTATGTTTTAAGGTGATGCATGTTATTGCCGTGGTGTGCAGGGATGCATTACGGAACAGAGGTAGATGCAAGTTGTTGTCGTGGCGTGCAGGTATGCATTACGTAACAGAGCCCTATGGCCCTTACACTGTGCTTATGAAAACTTATGTTTCCTCTTCTCCTCTGTGTCTTCTTCTCCTTAGAACCACTTACGTTTCTTCTTGCAGTCTCTACATCAGCACCAACATCAGTCCATCCAGTAGCACCCACAGGGAAAGGAGTAGAGACAAGAGCATAAGAGCCAGGAGCAGGAAAAGAAATTTGTTTCTGTGCTACTTTATTTCAACATCTGTATCTACTGCCCCCACTCCCCTATTTCTGTAACTCGCAACTTGATTTCTCTTACTGGAGATGATTCGGCTAAAGCAATGATAGTTGCTCACTCCTGATTATAGTGTCGTTGCATAAATTGAGATGATTAAACTATAGCAATGATAGTTGATCTCTCCTGATTACAGTGCTCCTGATTACAGTGTCATTGCAGATATTGCTAGAAATATCAGACATACAAGCAGCTAAAGATATTTCCAGAAAGATCAGACATACGAGCATCGATGGGCTGAGCCACTAGTGCCCACCACAAGTGGCCCAGATATATAATAACAACACAATAGCCAAGCCTGTAACCAGGAAGGATCCTTGAGCCTCGAACCTATCAACAGATTTCATTCATTCAACGGGTGGCTCTCACAAGATTCCTTGGCCTTCACCGAAAACCTGTAAACGCATGCGTGCTAACTCCCTGCAAGATAACTAAAACCCTATTTCTAAATTCAATTGACTTATTTCAATATGAGGGTTACAAAATTCTTGCTTCTAACAAGTATTAGAGTTTTGGCTAGCCAGGCATCAAAATTTTGAGTACAGGTGTTGAAATATTAAAGTCACCTGCCGTGCCTTGGGCAGGAAGAAAAAAGAACAAAGTACAAAGGCAGCAGCAGCAGCAGCAACAGAGATTGAGTGCGCAGCACTCTGTATTGAAGAAGAATGGGGAATCCGTAAGGAAGAATTAAATTCTTGATGGACCGCAGCCACAGATTGCAGATGAAATTAACTCAGTGATGGGCAGAGCCGTTTTTGTCTACGGAAGAACAGATATTATCTTTACGGAGGGGCAAATTGAGTTAAGACAGTCATTTCGGGCTTTAAAGCTCTCAACAACCAAAGTTATTTTTAAACCAAGTTTCTTGTTGATATGGGAGAGTTCCGCAAAGCGGAACGTTTAAAACAAACAAAACATATATAATAATCGGCCTCACAACAGCGGAGGCCCGTGGGTCCACAAAACCATGTGGCGGTATCTTATTGCAATCGCAACAGCGTAATCGCAAGGTTCAATTGGCGGAGTTTTGTTATGGGCTCTGATTGAAGGTCGGACCTGATCATATTATATGCCATAGTTTATGCGCCATCGCGTCCGTGATTCCAATAGCAATCGGAAGATCGGAGGTTTGTTTGTTTGGTCACGCGTTTTGTTTAAAGCGCGGATCCGACGATCTTATGCAGCGGAGTTAATGTTACCATCGCATCCGAGAGCTGATCGCAATCAGAACTTTTATGTGGATCACAAGTATTCCATAGCAGGTTATGTTGGATGTTTGCGATGCGATTCAATCGCAATCGCAACATCGCACTTCACCACGGTGCAAGTTTTGTTGACATCACAAATTTTCCGATTGCAGATTGCCGACTGCGAAGTGGTCCCCACTCGTACGTCAGGAATTTCATAATTTTAAAGTTCCGCAAAGGATTTTCCTTTGTATTTGGTTTTATTTTTGTTTTAAGTTTTAATATAGTTTTTTACGAAATGTTAAAATATATGCGCGGCATATAAAAAGAAAAAGGCCTGCAAGCCATTGTAACTGTATTGTTCTATTTTGGTTTTTCGCACAGTAACGTGGAAAAAGAAATACACAATAGTGTGTTGAATGTATGAAGACAGAGTATCGTTCTTGAGAGACAGAGAGTGTTTTCTGTGCACTGCGTCTGTAGCAATCACCTTTGTTGTTATCCCTCTCTTAAGAGGAAGAATTTGTAACAGTTTTGAAAGTAATAGAAGTTTGTTTTAAAGCCCTGAAAGCTCTGTCTCCTATCAAATTTTTTTTTAACTTCTCTGTGTTTAGGAGGAGAACCTATTCTCTTCTCTTGGAATTCTCAAAATTCCAACATGGTATCGGAGCGCATCTAGGCTCTTCGAAGATTTCAAAGAAGATGAAGAAGAAGACCGGTTGCAGTGTTTTCTCCAGCAGTGTGAAAAGCTCAACAGTAGTCAAGGTGAGGTATTTCTCAAAGATAAAAGTGCAGTTGTTTATTGTTTAAAGATTTTGTTCTTTCAAGAAGGAAAGACAGTTTGTTTAAAGTCTGAGTTCATTTTAAGAAGCAATGGCTGTACCAATCACTGGTATGAATCTTGGAAGTGTTCAGCTTCCACAGTTTAATGGAAAGAACTATGATTATTGGGCCATTACCATGAGAGCCTTGTTTGTCTCACAAGACTTGTGGGAACTAGTAGAAGATGGTTTCACAGAACCAGCTAATGAGCAGGCTTTTAATGCCTTAACTCAAGCAGAGAAAGATGTGTTGAAGAATAATAGGAAGAAAGATGCTAAAGCTCTCTTCTGTTTGTATCAAGATGTAAATGAGAGTGTGTTTCCAAGGATAGCAGCAGCTAAGAAATCCAAGGAGGCATGGGAAACTCTGAAAGTAGCCTATCAAGGTATGGATAAAGTTAAAACAGAAAAACTTCAATTGCTGAGAAGAGATTTTGAAACTCTTTGCATGAAAGAGTCAGACAGTGTTGATACATTCTTTACACATGTCATTGGGATTGTAAACCAGATAAGATCCCATGGAGAAACTCTTGAAGAAAGAAGGATTCTGGAGAAACTTTTGAGATGCTTACCCTCAAGGTTTGATGTTATAGTAACCACCATAGAAGAGACCAAATATCTCTAACAGTTCACAGTGGATGAACTTCATGCCTCACTAATAACTCATGAACAAAGATTGAGCAGAGATGAACACTCATCTCTTGAGCATGCCTTCAAGACCCAGATGCCTTCAGGAAGAGGAAGAGGTCAAAGAAAAGGAAGAGGAAGAGGCAGAAGTCAGAATAGAGGTGGAAGGGACAGCTCTTCACATTCACATGGAAGGAGCAACAGTCAAAGCCAGAGCCACGACCAATGCAACAGCCAGCAAGATGGACATCAACACCAACATGCTCATGGACAGAGGTATGACAAATTCAATGTCCAGTGTCATTATTGCAAGAAATATGGGCACTATGCCAATGAATGTAGAAAGAAGCAAAATGACATGAAAAATAGGCAGAATGCTAATGTAGCAAACGAGGAAAAGAACCTAAGTAATGTGCTGTTAGCTTGCAATGTAGCACAAGATAAAGAATATGATGTTTGGTTCTTAGATTCTGGATGTAGTAATCACATGACTGGCAACATAACAATGTTTTCCAATCTTGATGAAGAAGTTAAATCTGAAGTGACCATAGGGACTGATACTAAAATCTCTGTCAAAGGGAAAGGCAGAGTAAGTATTCGTGCAAGGAATGGGGAGCAAAAATTTGTCCCTGATGTGTATTATGTTCCAGGTCTGAAATGTAATCTTTTGAGCATTGGGCAGCTCATAAACAAAGGTTACAATGTTATATTCAAAGATGATGTGTGCACCATAAAAGATATTCCTCCAAGTAAGAAAATTATTGCTGAAATACAAATGACCAGCAATAGAATGTTTCCGCTCAAGCTCAACATTGACTTGAAAGGAAAAGGAAATAATGTAGCAGCTGTAACTCAAGAAGCCTTCCAGAAGGAAGATAAAGATGAAAATTGGTTATGGCATCTGAGATTTGGACACCTAAATTTCGGAGGCTTGAATTTGCTGCACAGAAAAGGAATGGTAAGAGGTTTACCACTGATAGAGAAGCCTGACAGCCTATGTGAAGGCTGCATCTTGGGAAAGCAACACAGAGAAAATTTTCCTTCAGGGAAAAGCATAAGGGCGAAAGCACCTTTGGAGATAATCCACTCAGATTTATGTGGGCTGATGCAAACAACATCTGTTTCAGGCAACAATTACATGCTGACTTTCATTGATGATTTCACACGAAAAGTGTGGGTTTATTTCTTAAAATATAAGAGTGAAGTCTTTTAGAAATTTCGTCAATTTAAAGCTCTTGTAGAAAAACAAAGCGGATTGCACATTAAAGTCCTCAGAACAGATAGAGGAGGAGAATACATATCAAAGGAATTTCTGCGTTTTTGCAGAGAGAGTGGCATACACAAGAAATTTACCACCAGGTACACGCCGCAACAGAATGGAGTCGCTAAAAGGAAGAATCGAACCATAATGGAGATGGTGAGAAGTATGCTAAAGACGAAACACTTGCCGAATGAGTATTAGGCAGAAGCAGCAAACTGTGCTATATATATTTTGAATAGATGCCCTACAAAAGCAGTGATGAACAAAGTTCCAGAAGAAGCGTGGAGTGGCAGAAAACAGGGAGTCACCCACATGAGAGTTTTTGGGTATGTGGCATATGCACACATTCTAGACAAATTGAGAAAGAAGTTGGATAGTAAGGGGGAGAAGTGCATTTTCCTTGGATATTGTGAACATTCCAAAGGATACAGACTATATAACCCATCCACAAAGAATTTTGTAATTAGCAGAGATGTACAATTCATTGAAGAAGAAGTGTGGGATGGAATCATTGAGAAAACAGTCAATGTCAAAAACTGTTTATCTCATGATGAAGATGATGTAGATGTGGTTGAGATTAATATCCCATCCGTTGCACAACCTCCAGTAGCGCAAGGCCAGCAAGGGACGCCTCAAGCGGCAGTGCGAACACCCTTGAGAAGAAGCGGCAGTGGTTCACTGAGTACACCACAAGGAGCAGAATCGAGTGCTTCATCAAGCACACCTACACCAAGTGAAAGAGGAAAAAAGTTCAGAATCCTTAGAGAAATCTATGAGCAAGGAGAAGCAGATGAAGGTATGAATTCCTTATTTTCTTTGTATTGTCAAGTTGATGATCCTATTCATTTTGAAGATGCTATTAAAGATAGAAAATGGATAGAAGCTATGGATGATGAAATTAAAGCCATAGAGAAGAATAGAAAATGGGAGTTGGTTGATCTCCCAGAAGGTAAAGAAGTCATTGGAGTTAAATGGGTATACAAGACCAAAAGCAATGCTGAAGGAAAAATAGAAAGACACAAGGCCAGACTTATTGTCAAAGGATATAAGCAGAAGCAAGGGATTGATTATGAAGAAACTTTTGCACCAGTTGAAAGAATGGAGACAGTAAGAGCAGTGCTGTTCATAGCAGCACAAAATAAATGGAAAGTATATCAAATGGATGTAAAATCCGCATTTTTAAATGGAGTTTTAATGGAAGAGGTATATGTGGAACAGCCTCTTGGATATGAGAAGAAAGGCCAAGAGCATAAGGTCTGTAAATTGAAGAAAGCTCTTTATGGGCTGAAACAAGCACCAAGAGCATGGTACAACAGAATAGATTCTTATCTATTAGAGAATGAATTTGAAAAGTGTGAGGGAGAACCCACCCTCTACATCAAAGAAAAGGATGGTAAGTTATTGATTGTTGTCTTATATGTTGATGATTTAATTTTTATAGGTAATGATGATTACCTTGTTGAAAATTTTAAAACAGTAATGAAGGATGAATTTGAAATTACTGACATGGGTCTGTTGAGATACTTCCTGGGAATAGAAGTGGAGCAAGGTGAAAAAGGAATTTTTTATTTCTCAAGCAAAGCATGTGAATCAAGTTTTAGAAAGATTTAACATGCAGGAGTGCAAAGCTGCAATTACTCCCACAGTAATGGGATTGAAGTTGAGTAAGAATGACAACAGCAAGGATGTCGATCCAAGTTTATATAAAAGCATAGTTGGCAGCCTCATGTATTTGAATGCAACTAGGCCGGATATTATGCATGTTGTTAGTTTAATTTCCAGATTTATGGAGAAGCCAAAAGAAGCACATTGGAAAGCAGCAAAGGGAATTCTGAGGTATGTGAAAGGAACAAAAGGATTTGGTATTTTATATACTACTTCAGAAAATTCAGAATTAGTTGGATACACTGACAGTGATTGGGCTAGAAGTGTAGATGATCGGAAGAGCACTTCCGGTTATATTTTTCATACGGGTTCAGGAGCCATTTCATGGGCTTCCAAGAAACAGCCTATTGTAGCATTGTCTACAGCAGACGCAGAATATGTGGCAGCTACAGCAGCAACGTGTCAAGCAATTTGGATGAGAAGGATGTTGAGAAGTTTTTGTCAAGAACAGGTAAAGGGCACCATGATTTATTGTGACAATAGCTCAGCTATTGCATTGTCAAAGAATTATGTGTTTCATAAAAGAACAAAGCACATAGACACAAAGTATCATTATATCAGAGAATTGGTGAATAATGGTGAAGTTGTTTTACAGCATTGTAAAACAGAGGAGCAATATGCAGATATTTTAACTAAACCATTGGGACAGAAGACCTTTGAATTTCTAAGAAAATGCTTGGGTATGATGAATAACCCAGCAGTTGACTTTAAGGGGGAGTGTTGAAATATTAAAGTCACCTGTCGTGCCTTGGGCAGGAAGAACAAAGAACAAAGTACAAAGGCAGCAGCAGCAGAATTTTGAGTGCACAGCACTCTGCATTGAAGAAGAATGGAGATGAATTTACTCCTGATGGGCCGCAGCCACGGATTGCAGAAGAATTAACTCAGTGATGGGCAGAGCCGTTTTTTGTCTACGGAAGAACAGAGATTAGCTTTACGGAGGGGCAGATTGAGTTAAGACAGTCATTTCGGGCTTTAAATCCCTCAACAACCAAAGTTATTTTTAAACCAAGTGTCTTGTTGATATGGGAGAGTTCCTCAAAGCGGAACGTTTAAAACAAACAAAACATATATAATAATCGCCCTCACAACAGCGGAGGCCCGTGGGTCCACAAGACCACGTGGTGGTATCTTATTGCAATCGCAATAGCGTAATCGCAAGGTTCAATCGGCGGAGTTTTGTTATGGGCTCCGATTGAAGGTCGGACCTGATCATATTATATGCCATAGTTTATGCGCCATTGCGTCCGTGATTCCAATTGCAATCGGAAGATCGGAGGTTTGTTTGTTTGGTCGCGCGTTTTGTTTAAAGCACGGATCCGATGATCTTATGCAGTGCAGTTAATGTTACCATCACATCCGAGAGTTGATCGCAATCGGAACTTTTATGTGGATCACAAGTATTCCATAGCAGGTTACGTTGGATGTTTGCGATGCGATTCAATATAATGTAACATCGCACTTCTGCAGATTTTGATTTTGTTGACATCACAAATTTTCAGGTGCGGTTAGCATTTGCGATGTGGTCCCCACTCGCACGTCGTGCATTTGATTTTAAAAGTTCCGCAAAGGATTTTCCTTTGTATTTGGTTTTATTTTTGTTTTAAGTTTTAATATAGTTTTTACGAAATGTTAAAATATATGCGCGGCATATAAAAAGAAAAAGGAATGTGAGCCATTGTAACTGAATTTTATTGTTCTGTTTTGTTTTTTTTTTGCACAGCAGCGCGGAAGAAGAAATACACAACAGTGTGTTGAATGTATGAAGACAGAGTATTGTTCTTGAGAGACAGAGAGTGTTTTCTGTGCACTGCGTCTGTAGCAGTCACCTTTGTTGTTATCCCTCTCTTAAGAGGAAGAATTTATGTGATTTTGAAAAAGTAATAGAAGTTTGTTTTAAAGCCCTGAAAGCTCTGTCTCCTGTCAAATTTTTTTTAACTTCTCTGTGTTTAGGAGGAGAACCTATTCTCTTCTCTTGGAATTCTCAAAATTCCAACAACAGGACCATTGAGGATGAAAGAATAAATGCACAATATATTTATACTTCAATTTACACTCTTATCTTTACGGCCTTCACATGCCTCACTATCGAATATTTTTCATCTATTTTTGAATTTCATATTCGAAACCATTTACAGGCCTTGGGAGTATATGAAAAATGCAACAAAAGCATTTAGAAAGGTCCATACATGTGGGGATAAAAGGTCTAGAAGCTTTTTTGACTTCGCAATGTGCCAAGTTGTAAGTGGGTGTCACCTCACCGAAGTGAAGCTACCGAATAGCTACTCTTGTTTATGAGGCAGATCAAACCCTTTGGGTCATTGGCTCTTAAAAATATCAATTAAAAACATGAAAATGAAATTCCCTTCATTCAGAAAAAGAGAAGGAAATCTTATCACCTTTCCGTTTCAACTTAGGAACTTTACATCATTAAATTCCAACCACAATGAGAAAGGAAAATGCTGGTGGATGGATGAGAGAGGACACCAATCTGAGGCGCCCAAGAATCCACCACAAATCCCTGGTCCTGGGTTCGACTCTTGAAACATTCAGGTAAAACCTCCATAATTTCTGCTTTGGCCGTCATCGTGGATTCATTTGCTGGACGAGGCTCCCTACACAACACCAAAATGAAGCGCTTCCAGTTGGATTCTAACCCTAAATAAATTTCCTCGATATGATTGTTTGACAGCGTGCCGCGGCTCCCGAAAGAAATGAACTAAACGAAAGAGGTGGGCTGGCAGGCTAGCCATTTGAGGCAACCCTCCTTCTGGTCAGATTCCAACAGAGATGAAGATATGAGCAGACCAACGTCATAAATGGAAGGCCTCTTTTCTGGAATGCTCAGAACCTTTCCTTCCTTAAGAGCTTTAACTTGTTCTGGTTCCATTTCCTGGCATGTGTTTATCAAAATTCCACATGCTTCGTGAAGCCGAAGGGAATGTTGAATGAACCAGTTGAATGAAATATCAGATCTGTCTTGAATAGGGCCTAAAAAATCTATTCCAGGAATTGGCGGAAGGACTAACAAATGCTGAAGTGTGAGGAGGGGGAACGTGGCTTGCATCCAAACCTTCAGACCGTACAAGATATATTTCTTTCCAAAAAATTTCATTGTTTATTATCTATTATGTTTTTAAATTTTCTTTATTAATTTTTTATTTCAAATTTCAATATAAAATATTTATAAAAAAAAATTAACCACTAACTTAAAAAGTAAAGCCCAACAATTTGTTGACTACAGTTTCGGATTGTATGTTCTTTATGAGACCCTGACTCAAGTATTGCTCTCATTAAGAGTCCAGGATATAAATTTTTACAAATCCAATTTGATAGAATGCTCTATTTTACATTGTGTCTGATTTCCTTGGATGTAGTTATAGAAACCTTAAATTTTGTTTAAACTATCAAAATAATTTTGAAGCAGAATTGTTGTATATTTTAGATTTTGAAGTGCAATTAGTAGTAATTTTTTTTTTTACATCAAATAGTTTTAAAATTATATGATGTGTATCTCAGGTATCATCACCAACAATAATTGTGAAGAGAGCAGGGAGCTATCCTTGGACACATAAAAATTGGCGGGTTCGTCAAGAATTAGCTTGAACAGTTGCATCTACTATCAGTATTTTATTCAAGAAAAATTGTGGATACTTTGATTGTGCTCAACCAGTTAGGTGTTTTTTTCTACAGCTGAAAGAGAGAAATTCAAGGTTGGAGAAGATAGAACCAAAGATGCAGGCATTTGAGGTAATGACATGCCATTTTTCATCTTCAGAAATAAAGTCATATTCAATTTTTCCTATTATTTGCAACAAATGAAATATTCCAAAGACAAAGAAATACCGTGAATCATCTCTCATAGCAGGTTGGTGGTTTCTGGAATACTTAATCTCAGGTTTTATTTGAGAAACATAGTTTCTCCTTTTTACCTCTTCTAAGATGCTTCCCAATACCGTCAAAGAAGGTGAACATTACATATTTACGTTTGCAATACACTATTTCAACATTTTAAATTAATTTCTTCCTTTTCAGTATCATATACTGAAGAACCTTCAAAACTTACAAAATAACATTTGCGATTTTTCAACATCCCAAGATTTCAGTGCTGGCTACATTTTTATTTCGGTTTCTCCCACTCTAGCTGGCTCAAGGCAAGGACTAGTTGCCTTGTAGCCACCCTTGTTTTATCTATGACTTTTGGCTGGCATATCACATACATAAAATAAGTTTGTTTAGTCAATAAATAAAAAAATTGGACGTCTTATTTGACCTCTAACTGAGGCATCTCCAAAATCATATTCACACATATCTTAGTTCAAATATGTATTCACTCATATATCAGTTAGAATATGTAATTCATGAATAATTTTCATGAAATTAAAGTAATACCTCTAATAATTAACTCATAACTTTAAATTTACCTCAAAGCATTAACTCATAGCTTTAAAAAATTTCTCGTTAGAATGAAACATACCTCATAAATTTCAATGTTTCCTCATTAGAATGAAACAAACCAACACGTGAAGATTCAAAGGTTTATGGTCAAAACATAAATATCCTTCTTTATTATATGAATATGTTGCATATACAAGTATAAAAATATGTTGCAATGTCTTGTTGTGGTGTCTAGAGAAGGTAGAAATAGTGCCAAATTCCATCTACATAGTCCTCTTATGTTGTGGTGTCTTCCATCTACATAGTCCTCTTATGCTGTGGTGTCTTGAGAAGGTGGCACTAGCACCACCTACCATCTACATAGTCCTCCTCCAATCCATCTCCATACTTGGTTTCAGAACCTAGGATAATTTTCATTTCACTAAGTATGCCTGACTATAAGTAATTTCATTTAATTCTAATCGAGAAGGCCAACTAACGTTCATATACCTATAAGCCTACTACAATGTTGTTCTTGATATTGTTCTCTTCTGCTAGGAATTTTCTATTATTGGGATATTTTTCTCTTGTGCTGGGAAATATTAGTGCAAACTTGTTTCTAATTTGTCTTACATTGAAGGTAGCAGCTACTACGATTTTGTTCTCAATATTTTATGCAGGAGCATCGAGAAAAAATTTCATTATTTACTTGTGTGATTTAGGGGGTGATGTTTTTTTAATTATTTTATAATTTATGAACATTTTTATTTAAATTAAGAGACAAGATCTGAGTGTGAAGTTTATTGTAAATATTCTCTTAATAAATTGAGGATATGAGTGGAGTTGAATTGGATAGATATTTTAGGGATTAGGAATTCCTTAAATGGAACTTGGTTCAGTCAAAGAAGGGATAAAAATATTTTAGGATTTGGTTGAGATATTTGTGGAGGAAATCATGGATTCAAATTTATCCATAATTATATATAAATGTGAAGCTTTGTGTGAGGATAGACAGACACAAAGAGAATGAAATAGGACAAAGTGATATAGAAAGAAATGGTGTGAGAGTTCATGTAAAGGGCGAGAGCCGAGAGGCCCACAAATGCAATATTCGAGCAAATGGGTTTGAATCTGAATTTATTGTGTTATGATATACCATTATTTTTTTGTGTTGGCTCTCTCTTCTTCATATATATTTTGAGTTGAATTGAATGTGGTTTTTATGTGAATATTTTGATGAGGATTTTCATGTTAAAGGAAACACACACTCTTCTATGTGCTCTACTCTGATTTATGCAAAATCTCTACATCATTTTGGTATCAGATCAACAAAGATCTAATTAATCTGTGTAACCATAGACAAGAGATGAGTGTGTGAATTTGTAGGAACATGTGCGCAATTGGGCAGAATTCGATTAAAACAAAAAAAACTGATTCCGAAAAATCTCAAGTTGTTTAAATGGCATGGCAAGGGGATTGCATGGCTTCAACATAGAGTGGAAATCAAGTATCGTAAGCTGGAAGACAGGTATGAATGTAGGAACTGAAGACCGATTTGAAATAATAGCGTGAAGACAAATTGGGGAAGTGGAAATAGATTGTGGCATTACATTAACAGTTGATACACTATGGTTCCACCTGTAAATTAATTTGCATTCTAGCACTTATGTTGTCGATAAATTTCCAATCTAGTCATTTCACATTCAGATGTTACGCTACAGGGAAGTAGCTATGAATGGTGTGTGTAAGATTAAATTTTAATCCAATTTCTATTCGACAGTAATGGGAAATTATAAAGGAACTCTGGCTTTCTAGGCCGTGGTTGGGAATATTTGTTCTCACTCTATGGTAGGGAGTCACTGTCCTTTTTTTTACGTGGAGTTTTTGGTCCATTTCAATACTGATTCGTTGAGCCATCATGAAGTAGTCTTAAGAAACATCGTGGAGAAAAATTATGTTGGGTGAATTAGAGAGTATGGAACGTAAACTATTATGCATGGAGAGCATATCTAGTGTTGCATGCCCATCGAGAATTTCCAGCCATTAACTCTCTAGGTGATGAACAACTCTCGCGGAAATGGATGCTAGCCTTTGTTGCTTAACGATAGTATGACAGAATTTATATATAATGGCTTTAATGCTGCAATACAAGTGCTGCAAGGAAATCATTTCTCGGTCTTGTCAAACTGGGGTAGTAGTTTATGCAAGCTGTGGCGTAAATTCCAAGGAGAAAGGAGAGCCAAATCTCCTCATTGCTAATTATGAACAAGCGTTGCACCTTTTTCGGTCGAGTTACCACCTAGACAAAACAAATTTTATTATTTTTCAAGTCTTCCATTGACTGTATGGAGTTCGGATCCATTGCTGGTGAGCGGGCTTTGCTACGATACTATTGGGTTCCATCTAAATACTAGGTCACAATTTCGTTTAATTTATTGTATGGTCAGATTTTGAATAGGAGAAGTTTTTTGTGGGTTAATCTATTACTATCGACTTGTTAAGATTATAAAGGTCCTTGTCATAGATGAGTTAAATGCGTATTTGAAAAAATGTTGAAATGTTCTTGATCCTTATCTAGAAGCAATTGTTGGAAGGTGTAGCAGATAACGTGGTAAAAATTTATTAATGCTGATAGACATCATCTAGTTGTCCTAGAAGCAGTTGATTTATGGACAAATTGCTTAGATGTGATGACTAGGAAAACTATAAAAAAAGTAGTGGTCCACCCTTATTTTATTATGTGAGATCGACAGAGGCAAGAAGGACTAGTACGTACTAAATAAAGACTCATCGTCTCGTAGTCCAGATTTCTGAGGTTATGAAGATAACACTCTCGCTTAGTGTTTTATAGCCAGATGAAAATTGTTCAAGGTTTCCTGTTTTGTGTTTCTTGAATTGTTTTGAAATGACTTGGAACTAGCCCTGTTTTTTTTGTAAACTCTGTTCATGACTGTTTCGGCTCAGGAACTATAAAATTAAAGTGATATTTTCACTTTAGTTAAAAATTTACAGTGAGCACCTACAACAATGTGTCGACTAATAGTTTGAAGAAAGACTTCATTGAAACTTAAAATTATGAAATGAATTGTTGAAGAAGTTTTTTGACCTTATTGATTTAGATATGTTAGCGGCATTTCAAGAGAAAGTGGTGAATCCAATCATAGCAGAAGAGTGGTGAGGCAGCGTGGTTGTGGCATATCATTTTGAGGTTATGATAACTGAGATATACAAAGAATGAGTTGCATGGAAGTGTAGGAAAACTGTCTATGCTAAGATGATTAATGTGTTCAAGACTTTATGGTATGGATGGCATGTGAATATTCACAGTGATAAGAACAACATGGAAGAGTGAAATCCAGAGAGTTGAAATTGAAAAGAAAAGGTTTATTAAATAACCTTGAAGGGAGCATAAGGTATGCAAATTCATTTCAAAGAGGTATTTTAAATGTTGAAAATTAAATGGTTTATTTATTTTCACCATAAAATAAATCTTGGGAAAAGTGTATTTCATTTTGATTTAAAAGCTTAAGTATCATGTGACAATGATAATGGGAGATGATGTAATTAGTGACTTATGATATTATCATAAGAATGGAGTATGAGAGAGAATTGGTAACGGGAAGATTTTACTTCATGAAACTATATTAAGGGTGGATGTTCATTGGTATATTATATAACTTGAATTAGAGTCAAAATATCCACTATTGAAATTATTAGGTCAAGATTTGAAGTCAAATAAGATGTTAAGGTCCAATGAAGAAATTTGGATAGCTTGAGTCAAGTTAAACCATTGATTTATTGTACAAGAGGGTGTATTTTTCATCCAAGATGAAGAGTTGATGTCAAGTCTGGAGTCAAAAAGTATTAAATCAAGTCAAAGGTTTTAATGTAATTGGGTGCATGATTGACAGAGCTCAACACCCAAAGAGTTTGGTCATTTTAACGCAATAATTACTGCAGTTGTCGTTTTGCAACAAGGAGGAGCAAGAGAGTTGCCCAAAAATTATTCCAAGACAGAGAACCGAAAGATACTGAGCACAGGAAGAGAACTTTTATTATTGGATGGCAAGTATGAAAGCTTGTTGAAAAGGGGATTTGAATGAAATCCACAAGTGAACAGATGAAGTTCACAAAGGAGGATAAGATGACTAGTGATAGTCATTTTAGAGGTTCTGAGAAATACCACAATAGAAGAAAGAAGAAGGAATATGCCAAGGAAAATGGCATATGGAAGAAGTTGACTGATGAAGAATATGAGAGGGAGAAGGCTGAGATAGAAGTTCATATCGAGTTATTGATGGAATTGTTGCAGAGAAATATGAAAGATCAGAGACATGGTTGGACCTTGAAGAAGAAAGTGAAATGGCAGAGGCTACACGCAAAGAGGGAACATCAGGTAAACATACAGTTGACAGAAGAGCTGAGGAAGCTCGAGAAGATGAAGAGTTTGCAATTGAGATGTGAAGAACTCAAAGAGGCTGAGTTGAAAATGGAATTTTCCATTTGTGGCCCAAAACATGGTGAAATTATGGGTGAATAGATAAATGAGAAAGATCTCATGAACTATTGGAATAGTTCAGAAGAATTGGAAGATATGTTGACAAGAGAAGCAGATGAGGTTATGAAGCCTTGTATTTTTAAATCTCACAGTTTGTGTATGTTTGCAGGATGTGCAGAAAATGATGGACAATTTGGTGAAGCTATCATAGATATGAATGGAACTCTTAAGGTGAAGTATGATGGAGAATGCCTTTCAAAGGAGGAAGGTACTGATTTTTTGCTGCAGAAATAATTCATAAATTATTTTTTATTTGGTGTTAGACAAACAGTTGAAGCTATTGTGAAGCAGAAGCATAATGAAAATGCAGAAGTGGTATTCCAAGCATCTAAACAAATGATTTTTTTTAATGAAATTGATGACAGAATTTTGTAATGTGATGATACAGAAACCAGGATAACTCAGTAAGATTTCCAGAAAAAGAATGAAACTGGGAATCAAGGTTGTGATGAAATGATGGAAATATTTCACATGGAAATAGAGTTATTGGAACGATGGATTGAGGAACCTAAAGTAGAAATGAAGCTTGCAGAACCTGATACAGAAGATATTGCAGTTGTCGTGCATGATAAGGAGGAAATGTTTCTAAATTTTATATATTTAAGTGAATTATTTGACTCTTCAAATAATAATGTGGTTGTAGATACAAGAGGCAACATTAATAAATATAATGTTGAAATAAGATAAATTGACCAGAAAGTATTTGGAGATGAGATGAAATATCAGGAGCAGCAAGAAAGTTACTTCCTTAGAGACATAAAGGAAACATCAGTACTAAACCAATAGGATAAAGATGAAAGCAGCCAACAATACAAAACAGGATCTACTGAAATCCAGAAGGTATATGATGGGAGATTGGTGCTTGAAGCATCAAAAGAGGCCGAAAGGTCTTGTATTTTTTAAACTAATAGTTTTTTGATGAATGCAATTACAACATCGGATGAGAAATTTGTTACTATAGGGGCAATCAATGACTATAGTTTTGATCAAGGAGAAGTTCTTGATTATTTTCATTTCATGAAGTTGAGTGTTCAGTGCAATTGGAGACGGAAGCATCAAACAAAGAGGAATTACTCTGAGGAATTGGCAAAAGGAATTGTTGGAGGGCTGATGGAATGCGGTTGATAGAATGAGTGATGCTGATGCAAAGCGAGTTCGAGATTCTTTCAAAGTTTGGAGACCAGAAGAATGGGTATCAGCGTTTCTACATGAGTCTGAAATTTTCGAAATAAAGATGATGTGGTATGGAAAAGAGAGAGTTACATTCAATAGTATTATGAAAATACTATTATGGAAATTTTGTGCAAAATTACAAAATGGAGTTGATACTTTAAAATACTAGCGGCAAAACGAAGTTTGGAATCCTATAGGGAGCAAGTCATTGTGATTTGTGGTTGTCGCATTATTACAGAAAAGTGACAGATCTCATAGATAGGAATCTATGGAAACTTCTCTACATGGGGAGTCTGATGCAAGAGCATCAAGAAAAAATTCAATATTTACTTCTGTGATTTAGGGGGTGATGTTTTTTTAATTATTTTATCATTTATGCACATTTTTATTTAAATTAAGAGACAAAATCTGAGTGTGAGGTTTATTGTAAATATTCTCTTAATAAATTGAGGATATGAGTGGAGTTCAAAAGGATAGATATTTTAGGGGTTAGAAATTCCTTTAATGGAACTTGGTTGAGTCAAAGAAGGGATAAAGATATTTTTGGATTTTGTTGAGATATTTGTGGAGGAAATCATGGATTCAAATTAATCCATAATTATGTATAAATGTAAATATTTGTGTGAGGATAGAGAGACACATAGAGAATGGAATAGGACAGAGTGATATAGAGAGAAATGGTGTGAGAGTTCATGTAAAGGGCGACAATTGAGAGGCCCACAAATGTAATATTCGGGCAAACGGGTTTGAATCTGAATTTCTTGTGTTATGATATACCAATATTTTTTTTGTGTTGGCTCTCTCTTCTTTATATATATTTTGAGGTGAATTGAATGTGGTTTTTATGTGAAGATTTTGATGAGGATTTTCATGTTAAAGGGAACACACACTCTTCTATGCACTCTACTCTAATTTATGCAGAATCTCTGCATCAGTATTTTTCTCTTTTGCTAGGAATTTTCTGTTGTTGGGATATTTTTCTCTCATGCTAGGAAATATCAGTGCAAACCTGTTTTTCAATTGGCTTACATTGAAGGTAGCGGAAGGTATATTTGTAGTTATTTTTGAAGCAAGTGAAATAATGGAGCTCATTTCATAGGTATGACTCATTTGAATTGGTGTGGAGAGACCAAAGGGAATTGGTGCTGACAGACCAAACGACATTCATGGTATAAGTATACTGACTACAAATTTTATGATTTAATTCTAATAGAGAAGTTGGGTCAACATTCTCGTACCTATACGCCTATTGGGTATTATTCTCTTATACTAACTAGAAATTGCACCACATGTTGTAAAAGAAACTTTGTAAGGAAATATGATAGGAAAGAGTAGCCTAGAAGAAATAAGTTGTTGTAGAGAAGGAGCCATCGTGAAGGAATGAAAAGAAAATTTTACTTCAATGGAAGGAGGTTATGGGGATTTCAAAGATCTCGATGATACGAGTTATCGACCAGAAAATTTTGTTATAGATATTGAAATAGGAAATTGTGGGTGAAAACATATATGTAAATCAACATAATCTGTTCACATATAAAAAAAATTTGTTATATATATTGAAACAAGAAATTGGGGGTGAAAATACTTTGGTGATTAATAATCCTCTGAAACAAGCATGAAATGAGCATGTAACTTAAATAAGATATTTTAAATACTTTCAATTACAATCTATCTAGCATAGATGTAAATAAAAATATTTTTTATTAATATAAATAGAGGTTACTCCAAGTTCATCTACATATCCGAGTGTCAATAGCATGCTTGTCAAAAATTGTATATGAAGAACAATAGTCTTGGTATACAAGAAAGTGAATGTCATTTTAATATGGAGATATTTTTGGAAGGAGATATTGTTCTTTATGTTATGGTTTATTTTCTTAACTCCAAACTTGGTTTAGTCTTTTTCTATATACATGAGAAAAAAAATACAAAGTAATTTCACAAATTTAAGTTATAGTTTTATATTTTATAATCACAAATCTGGTTTCTTACTAAAATATTTTACGCACATCTATTTATTCAAATAAATTGTATTGTGATTATGTTTTCTCCTATTATTTGAAGACAAAATTATTTTACTCCCTACTAATTAAAACAACTTTATTAATAAATTATTGAATTCCAAATTGAAATACTACTCGAGCTAGAACTACTATAATATATATAATCGATTTTTTGATGTATAAATTATTTTTTTATATGTTGTTCAATTTCCATTACCTATTATCTTCAAACCCCATGTGGAGGTATTGAACATGAGAGCCAAATTTAGGTAAATAAACGTTCACATTGTCAACTTGGACCAAAATAAAAAAATATAATCTTGAAATTCTCTTACCTAATCATCTTTTTAAATATATATTTGTGTTCCATTTATTAAAAACAAAGGAAATATTAAGAACCTCCTAGAGTTATAAAAGGTAATTGACATGAAAAATAAATAATATTCTCATGAGAACATACAAATGTTAATCTTAATTAAATCATTAAAAAAAATAAAAAGGGATAATAGATTTATGAGTTATATCATTAAAAAAGACCAATTTCACAATAGAATTTTTACATTAATTTTTAATTGTTTATTTTTAAGATATATGTTTGATGATAATAATATTTTTTTTCTAGGAAAATAAGACTAAATTGGAACTAAATGGATTTGGTGAATCTCATAGAGATTTAACACATTAGGGCACATTAAGTGAAGGGACGCTAGTGTTCCTTACCTCCAAACGTAGTATAGTGTGATGCATCAATATAAAAAACTGCACACCTACTTAGAATTTTTAGTTCAAAATTTTAGCCGTTAAAATATATGTATACAAGTGAAAAAAAATATTATAAAATGTGTTTATTTTAACTGAAAAAAGATTATGATCTACTATAAAAGAGAAGAGAATTAAAGGAAAATAGTGAGCCTAAATGAATGTGGAGGTAGAAAATAGAGACCATGAAGGAGATGTATAGGTACAAAACAAAGAGCTTGAAAGAGATGTGGATGTACCTGGAAATGACGAGGAAATGAGAGATGTAGAGGAACTTGTTAATGACAATATTGACCACAGAAATGAAGTCACCATTTTAATATTTTAATTTTTTTCAATATACATGTCAAGTTCAAATATAAATTTCTTCTTGATTGAAAACATAATAAATTGATAATATATAGCTGAAGAGAAATAATTTAAAAACTTCTTGGCACAACTGCTACATAATAATTTGATGCACAACTTGTATAGAAATAAATGTCATCTTGCAACACGTCCAAATAAAACAATTGAATTAAATACTATCAATTGGTTTTCAATGCATTTATGTAATTAAAATAGAGATAACAAGTTTTGAAGACTACTTCATTAAAAATTAGAAGCATCTTCATGCATGGTTTTCCAAGCTGGTTATGAATACCTCTCTGGATTACTTGGATCAACACTGTATTTCTTTCACCATTATCTATAAACCTAGAGACAAAATGATTAAGAAATTTATGAATGGAAACACCTACAGATGTGTCACAAACATATTTTCAATATCAATTTGTTAGATTGATATCAATTCTTCTAAACTATTATAAACATAAAAACTAAAAGGCTTACCTAAAAATGATAAAATAAATTGTCATCAACATAAAACTGAAATGATTATCATATATCATTGTAGACATGGTTACAACTTTTCATGGATAACCAACTTTTCATGGATTAGGTCTATGTATCAGGAAGAAAGGATATTAAAATTTGTTATAAGTAATGCAACTACTACATGACCTATTCAAAGTCATTAATGATATACTCAAAGTTCTTCCACAATACTAATCAAGTGTTTAAAGAAGCCATCATCACTTCCAAAATCACATATTTTAATATACAACTTGTAAAAATTGAGTTTTTTTCATAAATTTTAATAGAATCACGTGCTCAGATCTAAGATATAGTTCTTAGACTTTGAAGCCTATTATTGATTGAAAACATACTAAACTAATAAGATATATCTAAAGATCAAGAATTTAAAAACTTTTTGGCACAACTTGTATAACATTGAATTTTTTATTATTTGATATATTGATGGTTTGTTGTGACAGTTGCATTAAGGATAAGAAGTTGTTAACTAGTTAAAAGACAATTTTAATTATTGTTTCAAGAAAAAGACTGGAATTATTATTATTGTGCTCAAAATTTATTTTAATTAGTGATTAATTATGAATAATAAATCAGTTATGGGAATTAGATTCATAAGAAATAAAAGCCGATGGTAAATGTTTTCCAAGAACTGGAAAGTGGCTGGGGACAGTTGGAAACAGTTACCTGCTCCTTTGGGGATAAGAGACTTATCCAAGTGTGGATTTTCTAAAGCTGGTAAAGACCAGTGGAAAACACTCAGCAATTCCTGAAGATTATTTCTAGTACTGACTGGACTGGGCATCCTAAGGTCACAACAGAAATATCCAATGTTAACCCATACCATCTAGGATTGGAGCTCGGGGGAAAGAGGAGGACGTAATCATCTCTCTTGAATGTTGGGAGGACCACAACTGATAACTTTAAAATACAGATAAGTACATATGCAATTTCTATATTTAGAGGATTTGATGAAATCCAATAGAGAGTTATTTGGAGGTATTTACTCATTCTAGAATTAAATACAGGATTATATGTTGGGCTTGTATAGTAATGAATGAGATTCTACAATATGAATGTTTAGTTAATAAGGGCTCAGAGATTATTGTTTAAGTTATTCCTATGTGAGTTATTATTCTGCAATTATTTTTAAGTACAGTGGTTATGGGAGAATGACTATTTCTGACGATTTTCATCAGTAATTGTATGATAGAAAGGTAAATGATTAAGGTAGAATGTTGAATCTGGAATAAGAGATTAAAGTACATTTTTTTTTAAACATCAAAATAAAATTTCATCTTGGGAAAAGATAGACTGCAAACAAGAAGGATGGCATTGCAAAATAGTGGAAGTAGTAAACACTACAAAGACCCTCGGTCCTTACATAAAATTTTAAATTATACAATAAGTATATACTAGGGGTATAAAACTATAAACGATTGCATGTATACAATACTTTAAAAGATTTAATTTACGATTTTTCTAAACCGAGCAGGCTGTCAGACGAGGGTTCAGGTGAAACCCCAATCCCAAGTCTACTCGTCTCTCAGAAAATTCATAATACATGGATAGAGTCAAAAGGTGGTCCAGACACTGCTAATAATGACTTCCTCATAAATAAAATTAGGCAGAAGAATATATACTATAGAGAATCAGAAACAAGCTTAGAGTGAGAATTTAATCATGGAAAAAATAGTGCACATAAATATGTATAAGGGAAATATACATGAAATAGCCAACGAGTTTTCTCTGGTAATAATATTTCATTCTATAAAACAATAAAATAAATAAAGTAACTTAAATGTTGATTCCTAGTTGCTTAATCTTCTAAATACTAAATTTGAGCTTAGGAATCAACCAAGGGAGCAACCCTTAACCAAAAACACATAAAAATGCAATGAACAAGTAAAGAAAATTTTAGCTTAAGTATATACACATTCATTGAATATACAGTAGTGAAAAAATACTTCAAATTAATTCATTATAGAAAATATGTAAGTCCTAGAAGGAATACATAAGAAAGGACTATATGAATCAATATATGTTTGCACTATCTCTGCGAAAAGAAAACTAATTTAACAAATTTGTGCAGAGCAACAGATTAAAACTGATAAAACGTCCTGAGTCCATAATCTAAGAAGAAAAGAACCCTCATACAAACAGAGGTCTAGCACTATTATGCTTTCCTTTAGAAAAATATAAGGTAAACCTTGTTACAAGGAAAAACCCAAATCACATTGAGACAATGTGAGGGAAGGGTCGAACTTCTCAATCCCGAAAAGAAAATTATCACCACTAATGTGAAAAAAACCAAAGAAGATTTTCTTTGGACAAGCGTATGAAGCACATGAAATATCTGGAAAAGGCCGGAGTCCATTAGAGAAAATGACAGCTCAACCATGAGGAGATTTGCGAGACCAGGTTTAAGATAGTAAAGAAGAATACCTGCAGTGTTAGCCATTAGAATGGGTTAATCTATCCTTCCAGAGTAACATAAATTATATCAATGCAAATTCCAGCATAGATTTTAGAAAAATGAGACAAGATATTAAGGTCATACCTCCCAAATAGTTAAGTTCTGAATGCATCTTTCCACGAGCTAATCTGGAACAAAAATTCTAGGAATAAATATTTTTAAGTGCTTATGATACAAATCGAATATGAAAATGACCAGATATAATATAAAATTTCCAGGGAAGAAAGTTAAGAGAAAGATGGAGTCATACCGTTGATAAATGTTGACCGAGTTTCCTCCATTCAGCAATAAACGCAACATCTCTAAATTGACCTTCTCATTTGGAAGAGTGGCTAAACCAGATTTAAGCTTAAGTAAGCTCAAATAATAGTCATCAAAGTCATTCAGCATGCAGGGAGCTGAGAGCTCAGTGACATATTATGTAACCCTATGAGAACAGAGCAATAAAGCAGATTTGGAGCGGAAATGAATCAATTAGGGTATGGCAGTGGTGAACAACCCAAGATTTTCCCGCCTGCCTACTCACCATTGATCTCCATTTTCATTCGAAAATGGTAAGAGAGGAATGAGACCTATAGACCCATGACCATAGCACGACAACCAAATAGTTGTTACGCTGAGTTAATACGCAGTACTGTATCATTAAATTTGCTATGACATGCCAGCTATGTCTTGATTTCAACAAAGAGTAATATATCATTTCCATATGGAAAGGGGTTTAACAAAATATCTAATCAGTGAACCATGAAACCTCAAATGTAGACAGTATCCGATAATGAAACATTGCATTAAAACCATACATAAAACAAGAATTACATTTATGTGCAGAGATATAGATTTATGATTCGAATAAGTTTTGAAATTTATTAAAATATGGAAAATACTGTTATTTTGTGTTGTAATGACCCCTTTGATTTGTGGGTGTCTTTATTAGGGTAGAAGTTAAAAAAAAAAAAGATTTATATGTTTGGTTTTGACAAGTGGTATCAGAGCAGCGTTCATATGCTAGGACCCTAAGGGTCAACTAATGATAAAATTTTTGTGTATACTAATGCACAGAGTTTAGAAGCATAGCAGGAACATAATGAGAAGGGAAGCAATGCAAAAAGCACCCCAGGACACCGGAGAACCCCAAACTCAACCCGTTGTGAACCCTAAAATGTGGGTTCAGCTAAGTGTCGATCAACACCAACAAACGAGTAGACTACTGGAGGAACAGTAGGATCAAAGCAACTTACTGTTGAATATAATATATCAATTACAAGAGGAAATGCTTAAAGTAAAATGGGATAATGAACGTTTAATGCAAGAGTAAGAGAAGATACTCAAAAATCTGTCAGATAAACAAAATCAAGAAATGGAACATCCCAGTTCTAATGGGGACATGCAAGATGGTGATGAACGAAAAACAAGGGAAAATACCACTGACAGAGTGGAAAGAAGCCTTCTCAGCAAAGTAATAAAAACAAAAACTATAATGAGGTAGAGTTTGACAATGTGTCAGATCAACATGAGGCTAAGGTGCAGAGATTTTTGAGCATCCTGCCAGCACATATGAAAGAACAAATTGAGTTTGTGAATCCTAAAACCATGGACGAAGCCATTTGTAAGGCAAGAATGTGCTATCAAAAGTTCAAGGCTAAAGGGGAGGTTGGGAAAAGTTGGAAGTTGAGGAAAGGATAGAAAAGTAACTCAAATTTCAAATGCGCCAAAAGCAATAACTTTAAAAATTATGCCCGAAATTCTATTAGTAAACAATTTGGCAGAAATCATGAGAGAAACAGGATGCTAGTAGAAGAAAATCCTACAGAAGCATTCAGCAAACCTGAGTAATAACAGGTGACCAAGCCACCTCTACAGTGTTTGGGGTGTGGTGAGGAACACTGCTACAAAAACTTCCTACAGCGAGCAAGAAATGACACAGTTGAAAACTTGCAAGAAGCTTCTACAATAGGTGATGTGGTGTGAAACATTACTCTTATCAACACGGTATTGGAGGATTGATAGGTAGATTATCAGCCAACAATGATTAAGATGGAAGGTAAATTACTGTCTCAATCTGTTTCTATTTTGGTAAACCCAGGTGCGAGTTTAAATTATGTTAGTCCCAAGATAGTGGAAATGTGTAAATTGAATGAACAAAAATTTAAAAACTCGTGGCTGGTACAACTAGCCACTGGGGAAAAACGAAAGATAACTTCCAAAATTCCAAACTGTATTTTGGACATTTCGAAATAGCAGTTAAATGTAGATCTGAATATTTTTCCATTAGGGTCCTATGATGCTCTGCAGGGCATGTATTGGATAGAAAAACATTGGACCTTAGTGGATTGCAAGGAAAAGGTCATTTATTACAGAATACAAGATGGAACACATAAGGAGATTCAAGGAGTCAAGAAGCCGCTACAGCTACGTCCAATCACTGCATCCGAAATGAATAAATGTATAGTGAAGGGATGCCAAATTTATGCTATTCAGGTGGGGTATGTTGATTCCAAGGAAAAACCACCTATGATGGAAAACATACCAGTGGTGCAAGAATTCATGGATGTTTTTCCAGAAAATATTCCTGGATTACCACCAAGGCATATTTATTTTACTATTGAATTGATGCCAGGAGCATCACCTGTGTCAAGGGCTCCTTATAGAATGAGAATTCCAAAATTAACTGAATTGAAAATGCAGTTAGAGGAACTCCTGGACAAAGGTTACATTCATCCAAGTGTGTCCCCTTGGGGAGCACCAATGTTTTTCATGATGAAGAAGGATGGAACCATGCGAATTTGTATGGACTATAGACAAATTAACAAGTTAACAGTTAAGAATAAGTATCCATTACCAAGGTTTGATGATATGTTTGATCAGGTGAAGGGGGACATAGTGTTTTTTAAAATCGATTTAAGATCTGGATATCACCAAATTCGAATCAAGGATGAAGACATATGCAAGACAGTATTCCGTACTAGGTATGGGCATTATGAATTTGAGGTGTTTCCCTTCGGATTAACAAATGCACCAGCAACCTTTATGAGGTTAATCCATGGAATATTTCATCCTTTCGTAGATAATTTTGTACTCATATTTATAGATGACATTTTAATCTATTCTAAGAACCAGGAAGAACATAAAGAGAATTTGAGGATTGTGCTGCAAATGCTAAGGAAACACCAGTTGTACACTAAGTTCAGCAAATGAGATTTCTTTAAAACAAAAATCCAATACCTGGGCCATGTCATTTCAGCAGAAGGGATTATTGTTGACCCAAATAAGATTACGACAATTATGGAATGGTGAGTACCCCAGAATGTAGCAGTTATTCAATATTTTATGGGGTTATCTGGGTACTATCAGAGGTTTATTGAGGGATTTTCAAAAATCGCTTTTCCCGTTACCTCATTGCAGAGAAAAGGAAAAGTCTTCAAGTGGAATGTTGAGTGTCAAAATAGTTTTGAAAACTTGAAACATATTTTTACCACTACACCTGATTTGAGGGTAGCTGACCCTAACAAATAATTTGAAATTTGTATAGATGCCAACAAAGAGGGTGTTGGGGCAGTTCTATCTCGGGAAGGAAAAGTGGTGGCTTATTATTCAAGGAAGTTAAAAGAGCATGAACAAAGGTACTCAGCCTATGATCTAGAATTAACAGGAGTAGTACATGCGCTCCAAGTATGGAGACACTACTTGCTGGGTAAAAATTTTGTGTTAAAGACAGAACATAGCAGCTTGACTAGTTACTTCAAGCAAGTTAATTTAAAATATAGACATGCAAGATAAAATTCCTTTCTAAGTGAGTTTGATATGGACATCCAACATGTAAAAGGTAAGGACAATTGGGTGGTTGATGCTTTAAGTAGAAAGCTGAATTTTTTTTATGAGCTTTACTAAAATCAGCTTGAAAAAATAAATTCTTAGAGTGAGTAAAAGAAGAAGCACAAAAAGATTCGGAATATCAATTCCTATGGCAGCAAATCGAAGAAAACAGAAATCAAGGAAGTACTTATGAGTATGGAGTAAATGATGATCAGATGCTAACTTTTAGAGGTAAGGTGTATGTACCAAACCGTGTGGACTTAAAGGAGCTGATAATGAATGAGTACCATCGCAACAATTATGCAGGTCACCCAGGATACCAGAAAAATTTTGACTGCAATTAGGAAGGTATATTTCTGGCCTGGTATGTGTAAAAATGTTTATAAGTATTTAAATAAATATTTGGAGTGTCAGTGGGTGATGGTAGAGCATCGACATCCTGCAGTATTGTTGCAACCTATACAAGTACCTGAATGGAAGTGGGAGGTTATATCCCTAGACTTCATTACAAGCTTATCACGAACAAAAAATAAAAATGACTCCATCATGGTGGTAGTGGACAGATTAAGTAAATCTGCACATTTTATACCTGTGCATTCTACTTACAAGACTGTAAAGATAACATATATATTCATGAAGGAAATTTGTAGGCTACATGGCACTCCAAAGATGGTTATCTCAGACAGGGATGTTAAGTTTACCTCAGCATTTTGGAAGATACTGTTTACAGGTCTGGGGACCCAAAAATTTAGTACAGCTTATCATCCCCAGACTGACAGTCAAATAGAGTGAGTAAACCAAGTATTGGACGACTTGTTGCACATTTATGTGATGCAGTAGCCAACCAAATGGGAGGATTACTTACATATTTTTTAATTTTCTTACAACAATGGTTACAAGGAGTCCCTAAAGATGAGTCCTTTCGAGGCCTTATATGGGAGGCGATGTCATACACCCATAAATTGGAGCAGCCCTACGAAAAAATTAATGTTGGGACTAGAGATGCTTGTTGAATTGGAATCAAAAGTAAATAAAATAAGAAAAAAAATAAAGGTTGCACAAGATCGATAGAAGATCTATGCGGAAAAAAAGAGGTCTTATCGAGAATTCGAAGTGGGAGGCCATGTGTATGTGAGGATCATACCCAAGAGGAATACCTTGCGGTGGACCTCTTGTTCTAAGTTGGCTCCCAGGTTATGTGGACCCTTCAAAATTTTTGAAAGGGTAGGACCTATAGCCTATTGGCTGGCTTTACCCAGTCACATACGTGTACACAATGTGTTTCATGTGTCCTTGTTGAAGTGTTATGTGCATGATGAAAAACGCATAATACAATGGCAAAATATACAGGTAGGATAGAATTAAAAATCATAACTTGCGATATGTTTTGATTATGATAATTTGACATGAAACTTTGTTATTCACAGGTAGAGTAGGACAACAAGTTTAAGGTTGAGCTGCAACACATACTAGACCAGAGGGAAATTATGCTCTAGAAGTGAGTAATCACCCAGGTTAAAGTGCAATGGAAGCACTTCGGCACAGATGAGACTACTTGGGAAGATGAAAGATTTGTGTGGGAGATTTACCCAGTGCTCTTTTAAGAGCTAGAGTGAAACACTAAGAACAGTGTTACTTCCACGGGGGAAGTTGTGACAGCTTCATTAAGGATAACTAGTTGTTAACTAGTTAAAAGAAAATTTTAATTATTATTTCAAGAAAAAGACTGGAATTATTATTATTTTGCTTAAAATTTATTTTCATTAGTGGTTAATTATGAATAATAAATCAGTTATGGAAATTATCTTCATAAAAAATAAAAGCTTATGGTAAATGTTTTCCAAGAACTGGAAAGTGCATGGGGACAGTTGGAAACAGTTACCTGCTGCTCTCGGGATAAGGGAATGATCCCAGTGAGGAGTAGGGGTTATGTTCTTGAACTAAGGAATAGTGTGGATTTTCTAGAGCTGGTAAAGACCAGTGGAAAGCACTCAACAATTCATGAAGATTATTTTTGGTACTGACTAGACAGGGTGTCCTAAGGTCAAAGCAGAAATATCCACTGTTAACCCATACCATCCAGGACTAGAGCTCAGGGGCAAGAGGAGGACGTAATAGCCTCTCTTGAAGGTTGGAAGGACCACAACTGATAAATTTAAAATATAGATAAGTACATATGCAATTTCTGTATTTAGAGGATTAGATGAAATCCAGTAGAGAGTTATTTAGAGGTATTTTCTCATTCTAGAATTAAATACAGGATTATATGCTGGGCTTGTATAGTAATGAATGAGATTCAGAAATATGAATGTTTAGTTAATAAGGGCTCAGAGATTATTTTTTAAGTTATTCCTATGTGAGTTATTATTCTGCAATTACTTTTAAGTACAGTAGTTATGGAAGAATGACCATTTCTGAATATTTTCATCAGTAATTGTATGATAGAAGAGTAATGATTAAGGCAGAATGTTGGATATGGAATAAAAAATTAAAGTACATTTTTTTTAAACAACAAAATAAAAGTGTATCTTGGGAAAGATAGACTGCAAACAAGAAGGATGGCATTGAAAAATAGTGGAAGCAGTAAACTCTACAAATATCCTCGATCCTTACATATAATTTTAAAATATACAATAAGTATATAATAGGTGTATAAAACTGTAAACGATTTCATGCATACAATACTGTAAAATATTTCATTTACGATTTTTCTAAACCGAGCAGGCTGTCAGAAGAGGGTTCGGGTGAAACCCCTATCCCATGTCTAGTCACCTCTCTGAAAATTCATTATACATGGACAGAGTAAAAAGGTAGTCCGGACACCACCAATAATGACTTCCTCATAAATAAAATTAGGCAGAAGAATATATATTACAGAGAATCGGAAACAAGCTTAGAGAGAGAATTTAATCACAGAAAAATAGTGCGCATAAATATGTATAAGGGAAATATACATGAAATAGCCAATGAGTTTTCTCTGGTAATAATATTTCATTTTAGAAAACAAGAAAAGAAATAAAGTAACTTAAATACTGATTCCTAGTTGCTTAATCTTCTAAATACTAAATCTGAGCTCAGGAATCAACCAAGGGAGCAACCCTTAACCGAAAACACATAAAAATGCAATGAACAAGTAAAGAAAATCCGATCTTAAGAATCTACGCATTCGTTGAATATATAGTAGTGATGGAATATTCAAATAAATTAATTATAGAAAATATATAAGTTCGAGATGGAATACATAAGAAAGGACTATATGAATCAATATATGTTTGCAGTATCTGTGCTAAAAATAAACTAATTTAATAAATTTGCGTAGAGCAATAGATTAAAACTGATAAAAATTCCTTAGTCCATAAGCTCATAATAAAATAATCCTCATACAAATAGAGGTCTAGCACTGTTGTTCTTTTCTTTATAAAAATATAAGTTAAACTCTGTTACAAGGAAAAACCCAAATCCCATTGAGACAATGTGAGGGAAGGATAGAACATCTCGGGCCCGAAAGTAAAATTATCGCCACTAACATGAAAAAAAACCAAAGATGAGTTTCTTTGGGTAGGCGTATGAAGCACATGAAATACCTAGTAAGGGCTAGAGTCCATTAAAGCAAATGACATCTCAACCGTGAGAAGATTTGCGAGACCAGGTTCAAGATAGTAAAGAAGAATACCTACATTGTTATCCATTAAAATGGTTAATCTATCCTTCCAGAGTAACATAAATTACATCAATGCAAATGCCAGCATATATTGTAGAAAACTGAGACAATATTTTAATGTCATTACCTACCAAATAGTTAAGTTCTGAATGCATCTTTCTGCGAGCTAATCTAGAACAAAAATTCGAGGAAGAAAGATTCTTAAGTGCTTATGATACAAATCGAATAAGAAAATGACCAGATATAATATATAATTTCCAGGGAAGAAAGTTAAGAGAAAGGCAGAGTCATACCATTGATAATTTTTGACTGAGTTTCCTCCATTTAGTAGCAAACACGGCATCTCTAAATCGACCTTTTGATTTGGAAGAGTGACCGAACCAGATTTAAGCTTAAGTAAGCTCAGATAATAGTCATCAGAGTCATTCAACGTGCAGTGAGCCAAGAGCTCAGTGACAGATTGTGCAACCCTGTGACAATAGAGCAATAAAGAAGAGTCGGAACAGAAATGAATCAATTAGGGTATGGCAGCAGTGAAAAACCCAAGACTTTCCCACCTACCTACTCACTGTTGATCTCCATTTAAATACGACGGTGGTAAGAGAGGTATGAGACCTCGAGACCCACGACCATAGCACGACAACCTAATAGTTGTTACATTGAGTTAATACCTAGTAGTGTATCATTAAATTAACTATGACATGCTAGCTATGTCTTGATTTCAACAAGGAGTAATATCTCATTGCCGTATGGAAAGGGGTTTAACAAAATACCTAATCAGTGAACCATAAAACCTCAAATGTCGGCGGTATCTGATGATGAAACGTTGCATAAAAACCATACATAAAACAATAATTACCTTTATGTGCAGAGATATAGATTTATGATTCGAATAAGTTTCGAAATTTATTAAAATATGGATAATACTATTGGTTTGTGTTGCTAATAAATTTAGTATGGTAAAATGTAATGACCCCTTTGATTTGAGGGTGTCTTTATTAGGGTATAAGTTAAGAAAATATTTTAGGTTAATATGTTTGCTTGTGACATTTGTAGACAATATGGATGTCATAACAGATATCTATTTTGAACATTTTAGTGTCTCTGGCTACCATGCATCTAATAGAATCCATTTCAATTGATAACACCAATAAATAACTATGTGAATGATAACTTGTGACATCCCTAGCCAATTTATTTCATTGTGGATCAGGTTACAAACTAATAACTTGTGAAATCCCTATCGATTTTATTTGCTTGTGGATGAGGTTATAAACTGGAATACACTCTCTCTTTAGAGGACTGTACAATATATATTGGATAGAAGGAAATGTTATGATAAAACTTGTAAAAAAAACCCCTTAGGGTTGTCTCATCTTACTCTATTGTTAATCACATAGTGTCAATTTTGTAGAACTATAATCTACAGTAAAGAATGAGTGGGTTTTTTTCTTTTGTTTGTTTTGTTTGGAATTGAAAAATAAAAAAATTATAAAAGCTAAAATAGTGTAGTGAAAATCTTTGTTTAAAATTTCAAAATAAAAATTTGAGTAAGTTTGACATCATATAATATGAATTTTTTTTATGATTATAAAGTGAAAAACATGTAATATTTTTTAGCACAATTAGGTAATTAAATATATGTATATAGTTTTTTTTAATACAAGAAAATTGATAATCATTAACAGAAAAAAATCAGAAAGAGTATGTCCGTAGTTACAAACTATTACAATTAAGTAATTAAAGGTAATTTTTTAGTGTTATTTAAGAAATGAGAATTATAAACATTCAACATTATTGCTCAAGACAAATCATGTCGTGTGAAATAATTTGGAATTTAAGAAAAGATCAAATATGTTAAAAATTTTCATTATTAATTTAATTTTATATATATTAAGAAATAGTACTCATCAATAATAAAAAACTTGTAACATAAATAATATATAACAAAAAAAACCATGTATTTTGGAATAATAAAATACTTGTAAAAAAAATAATATACAACTAGAAAAGCTATGTATATTTGGATGTATGAAAATTTAGATACATTTTATTAAGTAAAATTTTAAAAGAATAATGGTTATAAAAAATTAAAAATTATTTTATTAAATAGTTATTTTAGATCTATATTATTTATGAGAGGGATCAATTCCCTTTTCACTCTAAAAGAGGTTTGCATATGACAGCCCATTTGATCCCTCTTGGATCATGGTAAATCCGGAGTTAAGATTGATTTACGTCATCTTAATTTCCCCCTTTAAATAAACTATATTCAACATGAATACCATGGGATATTTTTATAGTTGTTTATTATTTTAGTTTTTATTTTTTATTGTATTTTGACTTTGTTAAAATCTTCATTACATTCTGCCAATATTTTTATTTAATTTACTTTAATTTTTTATTTTTGTGTAAACTCAATCTAACTTATTAAAAAGAAAAAAACTAACATTATAAAAAACATATATAAAACAAAAAAAAATTAACATTATAAAAAACATATATATAACTATTTACTTGTGGATCTAATGGCCTAAAACATTTCAATCATCTAAGGAGAGAAAGTTACTCTTAAAAATTATAAAAAAATAAAATTTAAAATAACATTTAAATGAAACATTGTAAGTCTAATAATATTATGAGTAACTTTTAGAAATAATTATCAAAAACTCACCCTTTAAAATTATAAAAAATGAAATTTAAAATAACAATTAAATGAGATAGCGTAAGTCTAATATTATTAGTAACTTTTTGAAATAATTATCAAAAACTCACCCTTACACAATTATAAAGAATGAACTTTAAAATAACACTTAAATCAAACAACGTAAGAGATAAAATATCACACTGCAAACTCTAATAAAATTCTATATCATGAATCAAGGAAATTACACACATATTTATACAAGCAATGGTCTCAACATATGAATTCTATCTTGGAATTACAGTAATGTGGTTGAGAGATTCTCTCAACCACACACTAAACTAGGAGAAACTATATTCTAGCTATTTCCTATTATGTAGGAACAAACTCCTCAAATGGAGAATTACAACCACAGACAAGTAGGAATTAAATATTTCTAACTCCCCCCCTTAATGAATACTTGTGATGATGTTAATTCACAAATTCTAGTTGTGGTCAAACATAAAAAATAATATGTCGACGTCCATATAAAAGAGCAACCATCCACCAAAATGCATGGGTACCAACCGCTGCAACCGCTAGTCTTGTAGAATGTCCTTCGCATACATGATTCTGTCGACCATTATCACTGTGTATACGTACCTAAAAATCCACCACCATTGGGAGAACTGCATGTGCAGAATCTTTAAAACACAATCTGCCTCTCCCAGACAAATCCACAACTTCCGATCTGCAACTCCCGCAGATCTTCCAACGAAGGTGAGGCTTCCCGCGGATCTTCCACTGAAGGTGAGGTGTCGTCTTCCCAAACAAAAAATACGTGCCTAGAACAAAAAATTTGCAAGGTAAAATCTTGACGCAGGTTTATCGTGCGCTTCCACGCCAATCCCATGATTTGGCACGTTGACACGAGTATGTACTGAACAGTCGCGCCAATTGTGCTTCTCAACATGACTGTCAGCGAAGAAAGAACGCCAAATCCCTTCTGCTCAGATATTAATGAATCATTTGAGACCGTGAGCCAAGCGTTACTGCAGTCCACCTGGTCTACCGAGCACAAAGCTCTCGTGTACACGTAGCCACAAATGCACTTTTAGCCACAAAGGCTCTATAGGTGGTTTCTGGCTCACCACCAACCAGCCACAAAGGTGATATATGTATGGTTTCTGGCTCACCACAAACCATTACAAAGTGGTTTTAAGATCACCATGAAATTTCAAATGCCTTTACAAGGCTTACATTCCCTATTTCAACATTTGGAGTTTCTGGGTACATATAATGACCATTAAAACAACCAACTAGACTTACTTATAACATGCTAGGTAGTCTATTCCACAAACTACACTAACTCAACCAAACATCTACTTTGTTGTCCACCATAAACGTTGTTGCTGCTTCATTACCTCCTCTTTCGTTGCTCACATATTGGGCAACTTTAACATTGTCAATTAAAACTTGGAACATCACGTTTCACCTGTCATTTGTTAGAGTAGCAAATTCTAGCAAAATAACTTCATATTGACATGGCTAATCTCAATATGTATATTGATTTAATTCCAAAATACTTTCATCATAAAAATATTATTTACCCAAGCTTGTAAAAGCAATCGTGCTCCATGCTGCAGTTGCACCAGTGACAGAATAAAAAAATACATCTGTTGCGCATATCAAAACTTTTAAATCTGCACCAGCACTTTTGGTGACATTCGACTTCTTCAAAATCACCCTTGATTCTAGGTTTATATCCGCACTTTGGCGCACCGAAGAAGACCTCTCATGAAGATATTCCTCCGCATACAACAAAATACTTCCTTGACGGACATCAAATATCAGTCTTGTTCAAGTCCTAAAACCTCAACAACTTGTAGATGTATTTTTTTTTTTCAAAATCAATAGAATGTTTGCCAACAATCTTCTTCGTATACAACCAAAGCACATTAAAAACTAGTATTTTTCAAACTCCACATACGCTTCACACTCCATAGATCAGCATTTTCTTCAAAGATCAAGCAAATACTAACCGTTCATGCATAATTTCCAATCGCCTTCCACATCATACTATGAATCTCCTTCGTAGTTGAAAAATAATAGCAGACTTCTTTAATATCGACAATCTTGAGATTTACTATGCTCACTCTCTGCTCACAAAACATTTCTTGACTCGATTCTTCACACAGACACCCGCACGCCTCAATCTTTGCATAAATTCTCTGTAAAATGATAAATGGCAAAATAAGGACGCCTCTAGATGAGCTGCGGACAACCGATACACCTCATTTCGTTTCAGCGTGCAGTTGACACCCAGATTCCTCTTCAATGCGTCAATTAGTTTAGCTCAGAAATTGGTTCTACATTACTGCTCCAGCCCTCATATTCTGAATTTTCTAAAAAAAATAGCTTTAGATTGTCACTGCCACTCATTTTTTTATTAACCAAAATAAAACCTCCCTTGGATTGCACATCTCCTGCAGCGTATTCTGTACTCTTCTCTTCAAAGCCATCAACACTTTCTTCCACAGCAAAAGGCACAATTTTAACCAGATCTCTGTACTTTAGGATGTAAAACATTTCTAAATAGCACTGTGTCTCCAATATTTCAAGTTTTGATACATATTTCCAAAGCCTGGAGGATTCGATACTTATTTATTGTATCTTCCCAATTGATATGGATTCGATTGAATTTGATTCAACCCGAACCACTGCTCTGCTCCCTCAATCAATCACTCAATCCAGCGGCTCTTCACTGCTCATGGGAATTCTCCAACTGACGCAGCATCCACAGACGGTGCCACGTTGCTGCTCGATGTTGCAGATCCAAAACACAGCACCAACACACTGCGGATTTACAGATCGCTCAATCACGGTTTTAGTCCTCCACACTTTCACGTCACGTTCACCAACACATGTCAGGTTCACCAACACGCAGATCCGATCAAATTCAGGCTTGGCCTTCTCTGCGATGGGCTGGATGGAAAAAAAAAATAAAACTAATACAAATATAGTCATTTATTTTCCTATGTCCAGGAAGGGCCAAAGGTCCTTACAGACTCTGATACCAAGATTAAATATCACACTGCAAACTCTAATCAAATTCTATATCATGAATCAAGGAAATTACACACATATTTATACAAGCAATAGTCTCGAGATAGGAATTCTATCTTGGACATACAGTAATGTAGTTGAGAGATTCTCTCAACCACACACTAAACTAGGAGAAACTATATTCTAGCTATTTCCTATTATGTAGGAACAAACTCCTCAAACGGAGATTTACAACCATAGACAAGTAGGAATTAAATATTTCTAACTGTAAGTGTATTAATGAAATTTAAAATAACAATTAAATGAAAGAGTGTAAGTCTAATATTATCAGTAACTTTTAGAAATAATTATAAAAAACTCACCCTTAAAAATTATAAAAAATGAAATTTAAAATAACAATGAAACGAAACAATGTAAGTCAATAATAATAGAAGGTGTAAACTTCTTAATCCACGCAAACTAACAACCAAAAATAATAATAAAATATAAACATAAACTATCAACCAAAAATAATAAAAAAGTATAAACTTGTAAATAATAGAAAGTCTAAACTTATATTAACTAATCAACCAAATTTAAAAAGGTTTTAAGTTAAAAAAGGTTTTAAATTTTTAATCTTAGTTATACCAAGCAAACAACCTACTTTCTTATAATGTAATTAAACTAGCAAACAAAAATAAACTTAACTAATAACCAAATTAAGGAAGGTTTTAAATTTTAAAGTGATACGACTTAGCCAAACTAAGTCCCATCATGTAATTTTCATGGTTAATTGTTTATTCCAAACATATAGTAGGACAACTAGTTATTTAGAACAGAACAGATAAAGTAAAATTGTAAAGTAAAATTGCAAATAATTACAAATATAATTTGTGAAAAAGGTGTTTCAAGGTGAAATGTTAGTATATTATTAATAAAACAATAATAGTAACGAATTATCACCCTAAATATTATTTATTAAAAAATCAAATGTTAAAATAGATTGAAATCTACCTTTATATATAAATTTATATATATAAATTGATATTTCATCATAATTTTATTGTCCAGAAAACATGTATCGCAAAGTGTTTTCCAGAAAACGTTTATCACAGATTAACATTTTAGCTTTGATTTGTGATTTGAGTATGCTAATTTTAATTCACAATGTTATTAGCTAATAGACAAGGCACTCTTTCCCCTTCCTCTTCTGGATATTTTGCTTTGGGTAATCCATTTATATCAGTAATTTTGAGCAAGGATATGCTATTTTTGGAAATGCATTTTTTTGTTTTGGCATTCATGCTTTGTTCATAATATCAAAACTTGTCTGAGATTTTCTGACTAGAGAAACCCCGACACATACTTAGGTGCCAAGCAAATTCCAGAGCAAAGATATCGCAGGAGAGTAATCATGCAGGTCAATTTATTAATAATTTTGTACATATACAATATAATGAATATTTTCTTCAACTCATGACTTCATCACTGGGTGGAGCATACAAAAGGATGATAAAACTGTTGGAATTTCTGATAATTCCATAACAATGAATGGAGAATAAAACTCCCCTCTTCAACACAGAGAAAATATTAAGATTTCTTGATAGGAGACAGAGTTTCAACTCTGAAAAAAACTTCTATTTCTTCAAAAACTATTACAAATTTTTCCTCTAACAGAGGGATAACAAAAATAATGACTGCTCCTACACACAGTGCACAAAACGACTTCACTGTCTCATACAAACAACACTTTGTCTCTGTATAACAACACTACTATGTTTTTACTATTCCGCACTGCTGTGCAAAACCAAACAAAACAATTCAATACATTTGAATATACAGGCTCTCGAGCCTTTTGGCTTTTATATGCCGCATATATAAAAAACATTACAAAACTATATTAAAAGAATTTTAAAACAAAACTATTAAAAGACTAACGGCCCCACATAAAAAATGAGCTTTGAACACGCGATTAAACAAATTTAAATCCAATCTAAACTTGCATTGGGTCTACGCCCTCAACGCAAAACAAACAACCAAACAAAATTCTAATTGTGATTGACTATCGGATGTGATAGCTCCTTTTAATTACACTGCATAGACTCCATCGGGTCCGAGCTCATAACAAAAACATGCGATCAACCGAAAAGTTCCGACTGCGATTAACAAATGGACGCGATGAACAAATATTAAAAACTGGCTCATAAACCAATCGGGTCCAGACTTTAAACATTGTGCGATCGGACCATCAAACAAACGATTTGCGATTCAAACTTTGTGATTGTATTGTGTTGTGTCGCGTGGTCTGTGGACCCACGGGCCTCGACTGTGGTGGAGGGCGATTATAATAGTTGCGATGTATTATATGAAAATGTTCCGTTTGCGGAACTCTGCCATATCAACAAGACACTTGGGCTTTGAAATATATATGTTGCGATTTGCGATTGCGACTGTGATCGCATCGCAAATATTCACATCAACAAGACACAGCAAGTTAAAACTTGCGATTCCGATTTGCGATTAAGTGGTGGGGACCACTTGTCATGCTTTTTCAAAAAATTAAAGAACTTCGTCTGTTTAAACAGTTTTCTTCATTTCTAGTTGTTGAGGGCTTTAAAGCCCGAAAATACTATTTTTAATAAACTCTGTTCTTCTGTATTTCTGAACCACGAAATTCTTCATCCTTTTGCAAAAATGGCTACGTCCATCATAGAATTAATTCTCCTCTGCAATTGTGGCTGCGACCCATCAACATTAATTTCTTCCTTACGGTTCTTCCCATTCTTCTTTAATACATAGTGTTGTGCACTCAAAATCTATTGCTGCTGCCTCTGTACTCTTTTTCTTCCTGCTCAAAGGCTAGCAGGTGACTTTAATATTTTCAACACTCCCCCTTAAATTCAGTTTCTGGGTTATCTTTCATAACCAAGATTTTTCTTACAAATTTAAATGTCTTCTGCCCCAATGGCTTTGTTAAAATATCTGCATATTGCTCCTATGTTTTACAATGTTGTAAAACCATTTTTCCATTGCTCACCAATTCTCTGATATAGTGAAACTTTGTATCTATGTGTTTTGTTCTCTTATGAAACACTGAATTCTTTGACAATGCAATAGCTGAGCTATTGTCACAATAAATCATTGTCCCTTTTACCTGTTCTTGGCATAAACTTCTCAACATCCTTCTCATCCAAATTGCTTGACACGCTACTACCGTAGCTGCCACATACTCTGCCTCTGCTATAGATAATGCTACAATCGGCTGTTTCTTAGAAGCACGTGAAATGGCTCCTGAACCCATATGAAAAACATAACCGGAAGTGCTCTTCTGATCATCTACACTTCCAGCCCAATCACTGTCAGTGTAACCAACTAACTCTGAATTTTCTGAAGCATTATATAAAATGAAAAATATTTTAGTTCCTTTAACATACCTCAGAATTCTCTTTGTTGCCTGCCAATGTGCTTCTTTTGGCTTCTCCGTGAATCTAGAAATCAAACTAACAACATGCATAATATCCGGCCTAGTTGCAGTCAAATACATGAGATTGCCAACTATGATTTTATACAAACTTGGATCAAAATCTTTGCTGTTGTCATTTTTACTCAACTTCAATCCCATTACTGTAGGAGTAATTTCAGCTTTGCACTCCTGCATATTAAATCTTTCCAAAACCTGATTCACATACTTTGCTCGAGAAATAAAAATCCCTTTTTCACTTTGCTCTACTTCTATTCCTAAGAAGTATCTCAACAAGCCCATGTCATTCATTTCAAATTCATCTTTCATGACTGTTTTAAAATTTTCAATAAGGTAATCATCATTACCTGTAAAAATTAGATCATCAACATATAAAACAACATTGAGTATTTTACCATCTTTTTCTTTAATGTAGAGGGTGGGTTCTCCCTCACACTTTTCAAATCAATTTTCCAAGGTTAGGAGTCTAGCCTACTGTACCACGCTCTTCGCTCTTGCTTCAACCCATAAAGAGCTTTCTTCAATTTGCAGACTTTGTGCTCTTGGCCTTTGTTTTCATATCCGAGAGGTTGTTCAATGTAAACCTCTTCCATTAACACTCCATTTAGGAATGCTGACTTCACATCCATCTGGTAAACTTTCCACTTGTTTTGTGCTGCTATGGACAACACTACTCTCACGGTTTCCATTCTTGCAACCGGTGCGAAATTTTCCTCATAATCTATCCCATGCTTCTTCTTATATCCTTTGACAACAAGTCTCGCCTTGTGTCTCTCTATTTTACCTTCAGCATTACTCTTGGTCTTATAGACCCATTTAACTCCAATGACTTCTTTACCTTTTGGGAGATCAACCAACTCCCATGTTTTGTTCTTCTCTATGGCATTGATTTCATCATCCATAGCTTCTATCCATTTTCTATCTTTAATAGCATCTTCAAAATGAATAGGATCATCAACTTGACAATACAAAGAAAATAAGGAATTCATACCTTCATTTGCCGCTTCCTGCGCATAAATTTCATTAAGACTTCTGAACTTTGTTCCTCTTTCATCTGGCGTAGTCGTGCTTGAAGAAGCACTTGAATCTGCTCCATGTGGTGTTCTTGGAGATGCACTCCCATTTCTTCTCAAGGGTGTTCTCACTGCTGTTTGAGGTGTCCCTTGCTGTCCTTATGTTGGTGGAGGTTGTGCTACCGATGAGTTGTTAATTTCAATCACTTCTTCCTCATCTTCATCATGAGATAAATAGCTTTTAACATTGAATGTTTTCTCAATGCTTCCATCCCATGCTTCCTCTTCAATAAAATGCACATCTATGCTTATTACAAACTTCTTTGTGGATGGGTTATACAATCTGTATCCTTTGGAATCTTCACAATATCCAAGGAAGATGCACTTCTCCCCCTTACTATCCAACTTCTTCCTCAACTTTTCAGGAATGTGTGCATATGCCACACATCCAAAAACTCTCATATGGGTGACTCCCTATTTTCTGCCACTCCATGCTTCTTCTGGAACTGTGTTCATCATAGATTTTGTAGGACATCTATTTAAAATATACATAGAATAGTTTGCTACTTTTGCCCAATACTTATTCGGCAAGTGTTTTTCCTTTAGCTTGCTTCTCACCATTTCCATTATGGTTCAATTCTTCCTTTCAGCAACTCCATTCTGTTGCGGTGTGTACCTGGTGGTAAACTGCTTGTGTATGATGTTCTCTCTGCAAAAACGTAGGAATTCCTTTGATATATATTCTCCTCCTCTATCAGTTCTGATAACTTTAATATACAACCCGCTCTGTTTCTCTACAAGAGCTTTAAAATGGAAAAATTTATGAAAGAATTCACTCTTATATTTTAGAAAATAAACCCACACTTTTCTTGTGAAATCATCTATGAAGGTCAGCATGTAATTTCTGCCTGAAACTAATGATGTCTTCATCGGCCCACATAAATATGAGTGAATGATCTCTAAGAGTGCTTTCGCCCTTATGCTTTTCCCTGATGAAAAATTTTCTCTGTGTTGCTTTCCCAAGATGCAGCCTTCACATAGGATGTCAGGCTTCTCAATCAATGGAAAACCTCTTACCATTCCTTTTCTGTGCAACAAATTTAATCCTCTGAAATTGAGATGTCCAAATCTCAGGTACCATAACCAATTTTCATCTTTTGCTTCCTTCTGAAAGGCTTCTTGTGCTACAGCTGCTATGCTCTTTCCTTTTCCCTTTAAGTTAGTGTTCAGCTTGAGTGGAAACATTCTATTGCTGGTCATATGTATTTCAGCAATGATTTTCTTGCTTGGAGGTATATATTTTATTGTGCACACAACATCCTTGAAAATTACAGTGCAACCTTTGTTTATGAGCTGCCCAACGCTCAAAATATTACACTTCAAACCAGGAACGTAATACACATCTGGAACAAATTTTTGCTCACCATTTCCTTCTCAAATACTCACTCTGCCTTTTCCTTTTATGGAGATCTTAGTATCAGTCCCTGTGGTTACTTCTGATTTAACCTCTTCATCTAGATTGGAAAACATTGCTCTGTTTCCAGTCATGTGATTACTACATCATGAATCTAAGAACCAAACATCATCTTCTCTATCTTGTGCTACATTACATGCTAATAGCACATTACTTGGGTTCTTTTCTTCTTTTTCTACATTAGCATTCCACCTATTTTTCATGTCATTTTGCTTCTTTCTACATTCATTGGCATAGTGCCCATATTTCTTGCAATAATGACATTGGACATTGAATTTTTCATACCTTTCTCCATGTGCATGTTGGTGTTGGTGTCCACCTTGTTGGCTATTGCATTGGTCGTGGCTCTGATTTGACTGTTGCTCCTTCCATGTGAATGTGAAGGACTGTACCTTCCACCTCTGTTTTGGCATATGCCTCTTCCTCTTCTTTTTCCTCGACCTCTTCCTCTTCCTGAAGGCATCTGGGTCTTGAAGGCGTGCTCTAGAGATGATTTTTCATCTATGCTCAATCTCTGTTCATGAGTTATCAGTGAGGCATGAAGTTCATCTACCGTGAACTTTGAGAGATCTTTGGTCTCTTCTATGGTGGTAACTATAACATAAAACTTTGAGGGTAAGCTCCTCAAAATTTTCTCCACAATCCTTCTTTCTTCAATAGTTTTGCCATGGGATCTTATATTATTTACAATCCCAATCACATGAGTGAAGAATGAGTCAATAGTATTTGACTCTTTCATGCAAAGAGTTTCAAAATCTCTCCTCAGCAACTGAAGTTTTGTTGTTTTCACTTTCTCCATACCTTGATAGGCTACTTTCAGAGTTTCCCATGCATCCTTGGATCTCTTAGCTACTGCTATCCTTGGAAACACACTCTCATTTACTGCTTGATACAATAGTAAGTGAGCTTTAGAGTCTTTCTTCCTATCGCTCTTCAATATATCCTTCTTTGCTTGAGTTAAGGCATTAAAAGCCTGCTCATCAGTTGGTTCAACAAAACCATCTTCTACCAATTGTCATAAGCCTTCTGAGACAAACAGGGCTCTCATGGTAATGGCTCAATAATCATAGTTATTTCCATTAAATTGTGGAAGCTGAACATTTCCAATACTCATGCCTGTACTTGGTCCAGCCATTGCTTTTAAACTAAACTCTAAACTTAAACAAACTATCTTTTATTCTCTAAAAGAACAAACTCTTTTAAACAATATAAAAACTCTGTTTTCTTTTGAGAAATACCTGAACTTTGTCTTCTATTGAGCTTTCACTCTACTGGAGAAATGTTGTAACAGGTCTTCTTCTTCTTTCAGCTTCTTTGAAATCTTCAAAGAGCCTGAACTAGCTCTGATACCATGTTGGAATTTCTAAAAATTCCAGAACAATGAATGGAGAATAAAACTCCCCTCTTCAATACAGAGAAAATATTAAGATTTCTTGATAGGAGACAAAGTTTCAACTCAGAAAAAAAACTTCTATTTCTTCAAAAATTGTTACAAATTCTTCCTCTAACAAAGGGATAACAAAAATAGTGATTGTTGCTACACACAGTGCACAAAATGACTTCACTGTCTCATACAAACAACACTCTATCTCTATAGAACAACACTGTTGTTTTTTTACTATTCCACATTGTTGTGCAAAACCAAACAAAACAATTCAATACATTTGAATACATAGGCTCTCGGGCCTTTTGGCTTTTATATGCTGCATATATAAAAAACATTACAAAAATATATTAAAAGACTTTTAAAACAAAACTATTAAAAGAATTCCGGCCCCACATAACAAATGCGCTTTGAACGCGCGATTAAAGAAAATTAAATCCAATCTAAACTTGCATCGGTTCCGTGCCCTCAACGTAAAACAAACAACCAAACAAAATTCCGATTGCGATTGACTATCAGATGCGATATCTCCTTTTAATTCCATTGCATAGACTCCGTCAAGTGCGGGCTCATAACAAAAACATGTGATCAACCGAAAAGTTCCGATTGCGATTAACAAACGGACACGACGAACAAATATTAAAAACCAGCTCATAAACCAATCGGGTCCGAACTTTAAACATTGTGTGATCGGGCCATCAAACAAACGACTTGCGATTCAAACTTTGCGATTGTATTGTGTTGTGCCACGTGGTCTATGGACCCATGGGCCTCGGCTGTGGTGGAGGGCGATTATAATAGTTGCAATGTATTATATAAAAACATTTCATTTGCAGAAATCTGCCATATCAACAAGACAGTTGGGCTTTGAAATATATATGTTGCGATTTGCAATTGTGACTATGATCGCATCGCAAATCTTCACATCAACAAGACACATCAAGTTAAAACTTGCGATTCCGATTTGCGATTAAGTGGTGGGGACCACTTGTCATGCTTTTTAAAAAAAATAAAGAACTTCGCCTGTTTAAACAGTTTTCTTCATTTCTGGTTGTTGAGGGCTTTAAAGCTTGAAAAGAATGTTTTTAAGAAACTCTGTTCTTCCATAGTTCTCAACCACGAAAGTCTTCATCCTTCTTCAAAAAAGGCTATGTCCATCACAGAATTAATTCTCCTCTGTAATTGTGGCTGCGGCCCATCAACATTAATTTCTTCCTTACGGTTCTTCCCATTCTTCTCTAATACATAGTGTTATGCACTCAAACTCTACTGCTACTACCTCTGTACTCTTTTTCTTCCTACTCAAACGCTAGCAGGTGACTTTAAAATTTTCAAAAAAAAAACTTTAACAGACATGAAGAATTAAGGTATTGTCTTTGTTTCTCCTAACCTAACCATTTTGTGGAAAAATTCAAATCGTGACATGAGAATTTGCGATTTATGCCAACATAATTCTATATCGTTAACTCAAAAGAAAGCATCCCACTAAGTAACTAGATAAAGAAGCTGACCTTATTTCATTGACATTAGGATATATACTTTTCAAGTAATAGTACCAATGTTCCAATGGAGAGACAATAAAGCAGAATAAGGACTCCCCATCCAATTCTTTCTAAATAAAAATGCAATCTATCTAATTAAAAATGCAATTGATCTGGTTCTCGTTCTCATTATATGTGCTTATTTTTTCTTTAAACTTTTCAACTAAGTAGCCATCTATATTCAAGCTAGAGTTCGGAAATTCTTTATTTAAATATTACATTTTTCCTTTCAAACTAGACTTATTGGAGAAAAAAAGATGTCGAACAGAGCCCAAGATGCGGGAAAAGTTGAAAATAATTAATATTATTTTATATTAATGGAGAAATGGTTACACAAGTTGTAACGTATCTCTTTAGTTTAGGATTAGTTCCTACAATTTAGGAGTTTGTTTGCAACTTCCTAATTCCTAGTGATGTACTTAATGATGTAATGTCTCATTCATGAATAAAAGAGTAAACTCAGAGTGTTCTCTCTATTTGAGTGCAGTATCCAGGTGCAGTACTCACCTGTGAGCTGCAACTCCTTTTTTTAAGTTCAGTGTCATTTTTATCTTGGTATCGGAGCATAGAGTAGGGACAACCTTAATTTTTTTTTTTAGGATGCATCATTGATTACAGAACCGTAGTGGCGGAGGAGCTTACAAAATTTTTTCATAGATTCAGGTGGATTGCAGTAATACCTGAAACACAGGTCTCAGATGACTGATCATCTCTGAGCAGGAGAAAGGATTGGCGCAGTTTTTTCGTGAACAGTCGCGCCATTGGCGCGGGTTTGAGGGAGATAAGTGCGCCAGTGCGCCAAAATATGCTATTGGCGCGGAAGTACATGTAAAAGTCGCGCCAGGGTTGGGACTCACACGCATTTTGATTTGGGCGTGGATTTTTCGCATCAAAGAAGCGCCAGCCTCTTTCTCTTTGGGAAGGTCTACAATTTTTTGCAGATCGGCCCTGCCCGGTGGTGGCACATTAAAGTTCCGAATTCGTCCAGTGGTGGCAGATCGGACTTGCCCGGTGGTGGCACATTGAAATTCAGAATTCGCCTGGTTGTGGCAGATCAGACTTGCCTAGTGGTGGCGTATTGAAGTTCCTGATTTGCTCGGTGGCAGCAGATCGGACTTGCCCGGTGGTGGCGCATTGAAGTTCTTGATTTGCTCGGTGGCAGCAGATCGGACTTGCACGGTGGTGGCACATTGAAGTTCCTGATTTGCTCGGTGGCAGCAAATCGGACTTGCCCGGTGGTGGCGCATTGAAGTTCCTGATTTGCTAGGTGGAAGCAGATCAGACTTGCCCAGTGGTGGCACATTGAAGGTACAATTTTATTTTTTTTGGAAAACAGTGATCAGGATCTGGTATGTGGTGATTTTTTTTAGTGTGTCCTGCAATTATTCAGTTGGGTAGAATTATTCATCAGAGGATCAAGAATTTTATTAGTCCAATATGAATAATAGTATAGAATCGTATCTCCACGAGTCTGGAAAACTCGATGGATCAAATTTCTCCAACTGGAAATTCAAGATACAGACTTTACTTGAAAGCGCAAATGCATGGTCGATCGTTACAGGAAGTGAGTTGAGACCAGGACCAGCTGCACAAGAACAAGACTGGGATAAAAGGGAGACAAAAGCGAAGGTCATATTGAAGATGTCCGTCAAGGACAATATTATCCCGCATATTAGAGACTGTAAATCAGCCACTGACATTTGGACGATGATTAAAAACCTATACCAGACGCAGAATACAAACCGTGTCTTTTCACTCAAAGGCAAGTTGTTTGCGATGAAGATGGAGGAGAATGAGTCTACTGTTGGATTCATTGCAAGAGTCAAAGACCTGAAGGACAGATTGGGAGATATCAGAGAGAAAGTTTCCGATTCGGATCTGGTCACGATCACGTTGAACGGAATGACAGATGAATACCAGATGTTTATCACAGAGCTTGCAGCAAGGGAGAAAGCCCCTGTGTTTGAAGAGCTGACAGGGATTCTGCTACAGGAAGAAGAGTGACGACAAAATTTGAGATCGCAGAGCAATGACCTTGCTCTGATGGAAAAAAGGAGACAGTATAGAGGGAAGCAGCCACAGCAGCAGCAGAGAGGAACCAACAGATTTCAGAAGAGACCGTTTAAAGGTATGTCTGATAATAATTTTCCCAGTAAGAAATGTTTTTACTGTGGAAAACTTGGTCATCAGATTAAAGAATTTTATAAGAGGCAGGCAGACGAAGCAAGAAACAAACAGAGAAAGCACAAAGGATACTTTTTTGAGGAAGATGAGGACCATAGCCACGAACTTCGACTATTTACAGCTGATTGTGCCCTTTCATCTTCAAAGGGAGATGAGGACGACATATGGTATGTCGACTCTGGTGCATCCTCACATATGACAGGTAAAATGGAATGGTTTGAATTTCTTGAAGAAGCTTCATGTGGGTAGAAAATCTATTTAGGAGATGATAGTGGATATGAGATCAAAGGATACGGTCATATTTCGGTAAAGTTACCTAGTGGTGACATTAGACACCTTAAAAATGTATTTTATGTGCCCGGAATTAAGAAAAATTTGATCTCTGTATCTATGATCACTGATCAAGACATGCAAGTTCAATTCTTTAAGACTAACTGTGTCATAAAGGATAGCCAGATGGAAATAGTTGCAACAGGAGTGCGTGTGGGGAGCCTGTACAGACTAGATGTGAAAAGTATGCCACAGCAAGCCATGGTCGCAACTGGATCGACAGAAAATCTCTGGCACCAGAGATTCGGCCATCTTAATATGCAAGACCTCATCTTACTTCAGAGAAAAGGTATGGTTGATGGACTCCCTATTTTCCATAATGTTATGTTGGATTATGATGGATGTGCATTAGGGAAAATGCATAGAGAAGAGTTCCCTTTGCATGTTAATGGAAAAGAAAGAGATATCTTAGAATTGGTACATACAGATATATGCGGACCTATGCAGACTAGGTCACTAGGAGGTGCATATTATTTTCTCTTATTTACAGATGATTGCACTAGGTTCTCATGGATATACTTTCTGATTAAAAAGAGTCAAGCCTTTCAGTATTTTAAAGAGTTTGAATCTATGGTAGAAAACCATACAGGAAAAAGGATAAAAATTCTCCGCTCAGATCAAGGGGGGGAATACAGTTTGGGAGAATTCATGAATTTCTGCAAGTAGCATGGGATTATTCAACAGTTCACAGTGCCCGAAACTCCTCAGCAGAATGGAGTGGCAGAGCGAAAGAACATAACCCTTGTGGAGTCCACAAGGAGTATGCTTCAAGGTAAGGGTCTTTCAAATGTTTTTTGGGCAGAATCTATTAACACTGCTGTTTACTTCAAGAACAGGAGTCCCACTAAATGTCTAGGCTTCAAAACCCCTTTTGAGACATTGTTTGGATTCAAACCAGTAGTGAGTCATTTAAGAATATTTGGGTCAAAAGCTTATGCTCATAAACCTAAGGAAGATAGGAAGAAGTTAGATCCAAAAGCCTTGAAATGTATCTTTGTTGGATATGGCACTGAGTTCAGGGCATATAAGTTATTTAATCCTATGACTCATAAGGTTTTTGCAAGCAGAGATGTCATATTTCATGAACAGGTTGAAGAAGGAAAGGATGACTCTAATAGTGATTGGCACATTCCATTGTTAATGGAAGAAAACAGTGAGGATGATGAAGTGCAGGAGCATAAACAAGAAGAAGAAGTAACAGGTAATGTATTCAATGATGCAAGCCTGGAAAAGGCTGAAATAGACAGATTTGAGGTAAGTCCCCTACCAAGGAGATCAATTAGGAAGACTCAATTACCATCCAGATTGAAAGACTATGCATTAATGACAAACATTTTAAACATTTTAGAACCTGCAAATTATGAAGAAGCAAGTAAATCTGATGCATGGAGGGCTGCAATGCATGAGGAAATAGAATCAATAAACAGAAACCATACTTGGGATTTGGTTGAATTCCCTGAAGGTAAAACCCCCATAGGATGCAAATGGCTGTACAAACCTAAAATAAATGCAGATGGGAGTATAGAAAAACTTAAAGCTAGACTGGTAGCAAAGGGTTACTCACAGCAAGAGGGAATAGATTTCGATGACACCTTTGCTCCTGTAGCCAAGTTAAACACCATTAGAATGCTAATTTCCTTAGCAACAAAAAATAAATGGCAGCTACACTAGCTAGATGTTAAGTCTGCATTTCTGAATGGTGACTTGAAAGAAGAAATTTATTTAGTTCATCCTAAAGGTTTTGTGAAAAAGGGGCAGGAACATCTTGTTTGTAAATTGAAAAAGGCACTTTATGGTTTAAAACAAGCACCCAGGTCGTGGTATGAGAATATTGACTCATTCTTTGTACAGCATGGCTTTCATAGGAGCTTGAATGATCCAAATCTGTATACCAAGTTTAATAAACAGAGGAAAATTATTTTGATTTCTTTGTATGTAGATGATATGATCATAACAGGGGATGCTAACAATCTGATCAAAGAAATCAAACAGCAGATGTCACAAGTGTTTGAGATGAAAGATCTCGGAAATATCTATTATTGTTTAGGATTGAAAGTATGGAGAGATTCTGGAAAAACTTTTCTTACTCAAGGGAAGTATGCGAGAAGCTTGCTGGAAAAGTTCAGAATGGAGCAGTGTAGATCAGCAGCAACACCATTGCAGCAGAACTTAAGTTTGAGCAGTGATGATGGTACTAAAGAGGTGGATGCCTCTATGTATAGACAGCTAGTTGGCAGTTTGATATATCTCACTACAACTAGACCAGATTTGGCATACTCTGTTAGTACGTTGAGCCAGTTCATGTCAAAACCACTCGAAAGTCACTCGGTCGCAGCAAAAAGTGTGTTGAGGTATCTTAGTGGTTCTAGTAATTATGGTATTTTGTACACTGACACTTCTGATGTTACTCTAGCAGGTTTTTCAGATTCAGATTGGGCAGGTAACTTGGATGATCGAAGGTCTATCACAAGTTATGCTTTCAGCATTGGATCCGGGGTCATAGCATGGAGCAGCAAAAAGAAAAGTATTGTAGCCTTATCTTCATGTGAAGCTGAGTACCAAGCATTGTGTGTAGCCACATGTGAAGCTATCTGGTTGAGAAGACTTCTCAACGATGCAGGAGAAGAACAGAAAAAATCAACTATCATCAAAACTGACAACCAGAGTACCATCAAGCTTGCATACAATCCAATCTTTCATAAAAATACCAAGCACATCGACACTTAGTTCCATTTTGTTTGAGAGAAACTACAGTCAAAAGAGATATTTGTTGAATATTGTAAAACTTGTGATAATATGGCTGATATATTTACTAAGCCTCTTGGGCGTGTAAAGTTTGAATTGTTTAGAAAGATGCTAGGAGTTTAGGATAATCCTTTCTCCATTAAGGGGGGGAGTTGAAAATAATTAATATTATTTTATATTAATGGAGAAATGGTTACACAAGTTGTAACGTATCTCCTTAGTTTAGGATTAGTTCCTACAATTTAGGAGTTTGTTTGCAACTTCCTAATTCCTAGCGATGTACTTAATGATGTAATGTCTCATTCATGAATAAAAGAGTAAACTCAGAGTGTTCTCTCTATTTGAGTGCAGTCTCCAGGTGCAGTACTCACCTGTGAGCTGCAACTCCTTTTTTTAAGTTCAGTGTCATTTTTATCTGGAAATTGAACCTGACCCTATGAAATAGAGACAATATACTTGCACTGTGTTATCCATTTCCAGTCCAGCAAAAAGCTTGAATTTTCCTAGCATTGTGTTATCCATGTCCACTCTAGCAATAGGTTCGATTTTTCCACCCGCAGTAACACTAAATACTTAGCATGACTCGGCAAAACGAAATAATAGATTTGGTAAAGAAATGGATTATAACTCAAACTAAAAACATGACTCTTTTCAACATATAGATTCCTCACGACATTTCTTCCACATAATAAAGATTTAAGAGTATATAACCTGTACACTGTCGCTTGGACAAGTGTGTTGCATGCAACAGTTATAAAACTTATTTTATATGAAACACTCTCGCTGCGTTGTGAGATAATTTGATAAAAAAATAAAATATTGAAGTTAATATAATAACATAAAATTAATATTAAAAATAAATAAATAAACATGGTTCACGCATGCGACGCTTGCATGCAAGCAAGGTGCCTACTCTTCACAGTAACGTTTGTGTTTTAAACCTTTGAAAGTAGCCTTTGTCTATCTTGTATCCAAGCGTTACTTGTATCTCACCTAGTGGGTTCGTAAACCGAATATAGAGGGCCTGTACGGTTCTAGGAGACCCTACCTGTGAGCTTGTAAACCTAATATAGACTCTATATAAGTTTTTTATTTTAATTTTTCGTAGATTCTCTAGGGACCTTCTCCAACCCTAATTTTCTAACAAAAAAAATCTAGCCTCCATGTTGATATCTTGAGCAAGTGCTCAATCTCTCCCCACTTGATCTAACATAATACAAGTTTCAAGCCCTACTATTTTTATCAAATGTGTGGAAAGCCATCTACACTCATTGCTTGCTCGAGATGGTTTATTATTTGTACTATATGTACTTGGTTCTTTCCTCCTTCAACCGATAGTTATCTAGCCAAGTCTAGAATGTTTACCCTGCTGTTAACATTTCATCCAGAATGATGTAATCGAAATATCCCCTCGCTCAAGCACTCTTCCAACCCCCTTCAACCAACGTGCTGAAGCTTTCCCTACGTCAAGTTTAATAATGTTCTCTCTACAATTATACAGGTTCTTACGGCGATTGGAAACTTTTGTATTTGGTCCATCGCAATTAGAATGCTAGTAGAGATCATCGTTATGTGTCTTTTTCAACGTGGGAAAAAACGGGATGGAATTAAGAGATAAATTTTAAATTAAACCAAAACAAGGTAAACATTAAATTAAATTCATGTATGGTTAAAATTTATATTCATGGTAAAACAAGAATTGATTCCAAGAAATTGGTTTTCTCTCTTGTCAAATTAAATTCATGTATAGTTAAAATTTATATTTATGGTAAAATAAGATTTGATTCCAAGAATTTTTTATTTTTTTTTCAAACTCTTAAGGTAATATTATTTATTCATAAATAATTTAAATTAAAACTATGTTAAAATTATTATTTTTCTTCTCAAAGTCTAAAGTAATATTATTTATTCATAAATAATTTTAAATTAAAACTATGTTCTCTAAAAACAGGTTGTTCCATTAACCAACATGCATGAATAAATAAAAGTAAGTCACAATAGTTCATATCACCTCTTTTTCTCATAAAGAAACATTGTTAGATTAATCTCATAAACAATACATTCATTTATTCATGTCTATGAATACAACAATTCCCATTTTCAAAATAATATACATTTCATTTAAATCAATTTCCAAAAATTTGATTTTTTTTTTTCCAATTATCACCAATTTAAGATTTAAGTTAGATATTTGGATTGACCCATACATAAATTATTACAAATTTGTTCAATTATTTTAATATGCACTTTGTAATCATAGAACTGTATTGAAATTCAACAGAGGACAATGCTAAATTTAGTTTAGCAAAAGTCATGTCGAAAAGTACAACTTTGATCTGGCACAAGGATGGCCCAAGGATTTACAATGCTTAATGAGATTAAAAAACTTTACTTCTTAATGAGGGGAAAACATAAACAATGAAGGAAATTAGTTTAATAAAAATCTAAAAACAAATGTTTATACAATAAGTTAAAACTTGATTTTTAATGAAAAACTTGACATTTAATGGATATAAATGTTGAAAATATATAATTTTAATGGTTTTAGGTGTGATAATTGGTTCCATAGAAAACAATTTATATCTCTAAAAAAATTTTACTTTCTAATAGAAGGTAACAATGCCTCTAAATATTTTTTTCCTTAAAAAAACAACTAACAACACAAATTAATTAGATTTTTTTTTATAAAGAAGAAAAAGTTATATCTCTCATATTTTTGAGATTTTGATAGAACTGAACAATGTAGATTACTTGGAAATCGGTGGAAACATGCAACCTCAGCCCTTCCTTACATATCAGGGAAATGGAGTTAAGGTGGCCAAAAGGATGTACCAACAAGTCATTGAACCTTCGTTTTATCTTAAAACGGCGAGAATTACGATGATAGTTTATCTTAAAAAAATTGCTTTCCTTTCCATGACATTCTATTTCCTCACATGTCAAGTATACTTACTTGGGAAAACGTACCAGCCCTTAATTCAGGAACAACAACGTATATTAGTTAGAGACAATAACATGTTTCATTTAAGAAAATAGTAAGGACTAAAAGATAATAATTCCTACCACGTTATCTCAGCAATGGAAATTGGCTCCCATAGACTCCTTCAATGGGTATTATTGATTCAATGAGGGTTTTATTTTCTTATTGTCTCCCACAAAATTTCTCAACGAGGGTCGGAGACCGTGCCGGTGAAGTTAAAAGAGAAATTGGAAAAATAATGCGTTGATACCATCGGTAAACAAATATTTGTTACCATATTACAACACCAAACTGATGTTGGAATTGTACTCCCAACCACTGCCATGAATAAACAATGGCACAACCCACAACTTCATCAATTTTTTACATGAGAGAAGGGCAAGTAGCACATCCGAGATCTGGAGGCGTTTCCACGCAACCAGCAACAAACCAAGTACCAAGCCATCCTCTGCATTTATTGTTTTCAAACACTCCATTGACTTACCATTTTCCCGCACTTCGCCACCTGCAACTTTTATAGTTTACCCACAGGCCTTTCTATTGTTAAGTTAAATCCCCGCCGATGCGATATCGGTGGGATCCACATATACCATCCACCGCATTGCAAAACCCGTAAACCCTTTGTATTTCCGAAAAACCTTTTATTCGTGCATTTCACACTTATCACAACTTACCGCATCATCGCTCGCACTTAAGATTTAATTCTTAACCTTAAGCCCTTCACCATATGTTATGTTTCTGCTGATGCAATATCGGTGGGACCCAACGAAACCTTTACCGCCCGCAAGTTCGTAATCACAAGTTTTTAACTTTACCTTCCGCACCCGCAAGTTATGTTATATGTTTTGTGATGCGATATCGCTGTCGCATATTGCAATCTCACAAGTTTAAGTTTTCCCGTAGTGCTTGCAGGCTATGTTATTTTGGGTGCAATGCGATATGTGCCATGTCACTATTACACATCGCAACCTGCAAATTTTAATGGATAGGGCCATATGTTAAAGTTTTAATATCACCAAAATGTGATAAGAGCGTGGATGGGACGTGATTTCAGAGCTGAAAAAATAAAATTTGAAGTCAGTCAGTTTTTCTTTTCAATGTGTTTTTACGTGTTTTCGTGTATAAACCAGAATACGACCTATGTGCAGATTTAGTGAAAGAATGGGTCGTTTGATAGCCCAAGGATGATTAGTTGTTAAACATCCATTTGGCAACTGAATTTCATTGAATATATTATGTTTTTCAAGCTTCGGCCATTTGTATTAAAAGAAATGTAATTTCATTTTATAGTGAGAGTGAAGGAATAGAAAACTGAAGTTTGTTCCTCTCCTATGTATTACATTTCCTGTGTGTATTACTATTTAATTTACACAATTTTTTGTAGTCTCTTTGTTGTGGGGAAACACATTTCCTCTATTTAGTTTATTCCTAAATTTTAACATGGTATCAGAGCAGGTCTAGGCTCTCGGTGAAAGATGCACAAGCTGACCCTTCACTGCAGAAGTTGTAAGGTTGGTTTGAGAAGAAGATTTCTCCAACTATGAGAAAGCTTCTATTTTACACAGTCGAGTTGATTAATTTTTTAACATATTCACGATGGCAACAGAAGGCAGAAGCCTGAAAAATCCACAATGACCACAGTTCAATGGTAAAAATTCTAATTATTGGGCCACTACAATGAAGGCCCTTTTTTCTTCACAAGATGTATGGGAGCTAGTGGAACAAGGCTTCCAAGAACTAGTAGACACAACATCGTTGGTTGTTTTAACAACTGAAAAAAGAGACTTGCTAAGAGATAATAGGAAGAAGGACTCTGAAGTCCTCTTCTATCTCTTTCAGATAGTACACAAGAGTATTTTCCCAACAATTGCAGCAGTAAAAAAGTCTAAGGAGGCGTGGGATATTCTCAAGATAGCCTATCAAGGCATGGAGAAGGTGAAGACAACAACGCTACAAATGATGAGGAGAGATTTTGAAACTCTATGTATGAAAGACTCTGATAACATAGACTCTTTCTTCACACATGTGATGGGGTTGATTACCTAGATAAGGCCTCATGGAGAGATACTTGAGGAAATAAGAATAGTGGAGAAAATCTTGAGAATTCTATCCTCAAGATTTGATGCCATAGTAGTGGAAATAGAAGAGACAAAGTATCTCTCACAATTTTCAATGGATGAACTTCATGCATCACTGATGTCTCATAAACATAGACTGAATAGAACAACAAGCTCCTCATTGGAGCATGCTTTCAAAACACAAATGTCTTTTGTCCAAGGTAGAGGCCAAGGAAGATCGAACTACCAAGGAAAAAGAAGAAGCCCACAGACAAGTGGAAGAAACAATACTGCAAGCACAAGTGGAAGGGGCAGCAACCAGAATCAAGGCGAAGGCTCAAGCTAGAGACTAGCACAAGGAAAAATGTATCACAAATCCAAGTCCAATGTCATTACTGTAAAAAGTACGGGCATTATGCCAATGAATGTAGAAAGAAACAAAATTACATGACTAGTAAACAAAATGTTAATTTTGTAAAATAAATTTAGAACCAAAGTAATGTGATTTTAACGTGTAATGTAGCACAAGAAAAACATGAAGATGTATGGTTCTTAGACACGGGTTGTAGTAACCACATGACTGGAAACACAACAATTTTTTCCAATCTGGATGAGAATGTTAAAGCTGAAGTGACAATGGTGACTGAAAGAAAAGTCTCTATCATGGGAAAAAGAAGAGTATCAATACTCGTAAGGAAGGGAGAAAATAAGATTGTGCTAGATGTTTATTATGTACCTGGCCTAAAATGTAACCTTCTGAGCAATGGAAAACTCATGAACAAGGGCTATAATGTGTTTTTTAAAAATGATGTGTGTACAATCATGGATATACCTCCAAGTAAAAGAGTCATTCTAGAAGTGCATATGAAAAAGAATAGGATGTTTCCTCTCAAGCTTGGAATAGACTTGAAGGAAGGAGGTTTGGTAGCAGCAGTCACACAAGCGGTCTTTCAAGAAGAAGTGAAAGACGAAAAATGGTTATGGAATTTGAGATTTGGACATCTCAATTTTGGAGGTTTGAACCTCTTCCATAGAAAAGGAATGGTAAAAATTTTACCACTCATTGAGAAACCAGACAGCCTATGTGAAGGTTTCATCTTGGGCAAACAACACAAAGAATCATTTCCAGCACGGAAGAGTATAACGGAAAAATCACCCTTATACATTTTCCACTCGGACTTATGTGGACCAACGCAAACACCATCATTAGCTGGCAGCCATTATGTTTTGACATTGATAGATGATTACACCAGAAAGACATGGGTGTATTTCTTGAAACAGAAGAGTGAAGTGTTTGAACAGTTCTACCACTTCAAAGATCTTGTAGAGAAGCAGAGTGGGCACTACATAAAAGTGTTGAGAAATTATAGAAGTGGAGAATATATCTCCAAATATTTTCTATGTTTCTGTAGGGAAAATGGCATACATAAGCAATTTACTACAAGGTACACACAGGAGAAAAATGGTGTTGCAGAAAGAAAGAATAGGACTGTCATGGATATGGATAGAAGTATGCTTAAGGAAAAACATTTACCAAATGAGTATTACGCTGAAGTTGTCAATTTTGCAGTGTATATTGTGAATAGATGCCCAACCAAAGCTATTATGAATAGAGTCCAAGAAGAATCATGGAGTGGAACAATGAAATTTTTCACTCACATGAAAGTATTTTGACGTGTGGCATATTCACATGTCCTAGATCAACTAAAAAAGAAGTTAGGCAGAAAGGGGGAGAAGTGTATCTTTGTTGGATATAGTGATGAGTCCAAGGCCTACAAACTCTATAATCCATCCACCAAGAAAGTTATGATCAGAAGAAATGTGCATTTTATTGAATAAGAATCTTGGGATGGAAGCTTAGAGAAAACAACGAATGTGAATACATGTGTGTCTCACGAAGAGCAAGAGGAATTGATTGAAAAAAATAATTCCTCCACAATGGTTCCTCCTACACCTACACAATCTCAGCAGAGCACACCACACGCAGGAAATAGAATAGCCTTGAGAAATCAAGGAATCTCTTCTCCAAGCACACCATAGGGATCAGAAACTCCCTTGAGTTCAAGTGGAACTCCAAGCACACTAAGAAGATGAAGATTCAGAAATTTGAGTGAAATTTATGAGCAAGAAGCTGATAATAATAATGGTGTGAACTCTTTATTTGCCTTTTTTTCTTGTGTAGATGACCCATTTAATTTTGAAGATGCAGTAAAAGAAGAAAAATAGATTGAAGCAATGAATGAAGAGATTCATGCGATAGAAAATAATGATACATGGGAGTTAGTGGACCTCCCAAAAGGTAAAGAAGTTATTGGAGTAAAATGGGTCTATAAGACCAAAAGCAATGCTGAAGGAAAGATAGAATGACACAAGGAAAGACTTATTGTGAAAGGCTACAAGGAGAAACAAGAAAGAGATTATTAAGAAACCTTTAGACTAGTTGCAAGGATGGAGATAATGCAGACAGCGTTGTCCATAGCAGCACAAAAAAAGTGGAAAGTCTACTAAATGGATGTGAAGTCAACATTCTTGAATAGAGTGTTGAAAGAGGAGGCATATGTTGAACAACCTCCAGGATATGAGATTTAGTGGCAGGATCACAAAGTGTGCAAGTTGAATAAAGATCTTTATGGGCAGAAGAAAGCACCAAGACCATGGTACAACAGAGTTTATTCTTACCTAACAGAAAATGGGTTTGAAAAATGTGATGGTGAATGCACACTCTACATTAAATAAAATTATGGTAAGATCTTGATTGTTGTTTTATATGTAGATGATTTAATTTTCAAAGGAATTGAAGTTTCTCTTATTTTTTATTTTAAAGCAATCATGAAAAGTGAATTTCAAATGCTTGACTTGGGTTTATTGAGATATTTTTTAGGCGTAGAAGTAAAGAAAAATGAAAATGGAATCCAAAGAAAGATATTTTGCATAAGTTTTAAAGATATTTAACATGCATTAAAACAAAGCGACATTAACTCCAACTGTCATGTGGTTAAAATTAAGCAAAGAAGATTGCACCAAGAGTATCGATCCGACATTGTATAAGAGCATAGTTGGCAGTCTAACGTATTTGACTGCAACTAGGCCTGATATTATGTATGTTGTAACTTTAATTTCCAAATTCATGGAGACACCAAAGAAGACACATTAGAAAGCAACCAAAATAATTCTAAGGTATGTGAATGGAACGAAGGAGTATGTTGTTCTATACTACTCAAATAATAATTTAAGGTTGATTGGTTACACTGATAGTGATCGAGCTCGAAGTGTAGATGATATAAAGAGAACATATGGGTATGTGTTTCATTTGGGATTTGGAGTCATTTCATGGGCTTCCAAGAAGCAACCATTAGTTTCTTTACCAACAACAGAAGAAGAATATGTGGCCACAACAGCAGCATCATGCCAAGCAGTATGAATCAGAAGGATGTTGAGAGATTTGTATCACGAGCAAGACAAAGGAACTACAATTTATTGTGATAATAGCTCAGTAATAGTATTGTCAACAAATTCTATTTTCCACAAGAGAAAAAAACATATTGATGCAAAATATCATTTTATAAGAGAATTGGTTAACAATGGTGAGATTTTTTTGGAGCATTGTAGGACAGAGGAATGGTTTTTTGATATCCTCACAAAACCAATGGGACAGAATATTTTTGTTTATCTCAGAAAATGTCTGGGAATGAATAAGGACAACAGTTGTGATTAAGGGGGAGTGTTTGAATATTTCTCCAAACCACCCCCATGAAAAAATAGTGGCGCAACCCAGAACTTCATAATTTTTTGATAGCAAAGAAGGACAAGCAGCATATCCATTATCTCGAGGTGTTTCCACACAACCAACATCAAACGAAGTACTGAGCCATCCTCTCCATTTATTGTTTTCAACCACCACATTGACTTATCATTTTTCCGCACTTTTCCACCTGAAAATTTTATAGTTTACCCATTAGCCTTTCCACTGTTAATTTAAATTGTCGTCGATGTGATATCAGAGGGACCCATATATCCCATCCACTGCATTGCAAAACCCATAAACCATTTGTATTTCTGCAAAGCCTTTGATTCATGCATTTCTCACTTACCACAACTTATTATGTTGCTACCTGCACTTTGCAATATTTAAGTCTTAACCTTAAGCCCTTCATTGTATGTTATGTTTCTGTTGATGCAATATCGGTGGGACCCACCTAAACCTTTACCTCTCGCAAGTTCGGAACCGCAAGTTTTTAATTCTACCTTTTTCCGCCCGCAAGTTATGTTATATGTTTTGTGATGCGATATCGCTGTCGCATATCACAAGCCCACAAGTTTAAGTTTTCCTGTAGTGCACGCAGGCTATGTTATTTTGGGTGTGATGAGATATGTACCACGTCACTATCGCACATCTTAGCCCAAAAAGTTTAATGGATAGCACCATATGTTAAATTTTTCATATTTCCAAAATGTGATAAGGGCACGGACGCGACGTGATTTCATAGCCGGAACCAATAAAATTTTAAGTCTGCCAGTTTTTTTTTGAACATGTTTTTACGTGTTTTCATGTATAACATAGAATACAGATTGTGTGTTGATTTAATGAAAGGATGGGTCTTTTTATAGCCCAAGGATGATTAGTTGTTGAACGTCCATTTAGCAATTTAATTGCATTGAATAGATTAGGTTTTTCAAGCTTCAGCCATTTGTGTTAAAATAAATGTAATTTCATTTTATAGTGAGAGTGAAGGAATAGAAAACTAAATTTTGTTCCTCTCTTGTGTATTAGGCTGCCTATGTGTATGACTGTTTAATTTTCGCAATTTGTTGTAGTCTCTCTGTTGTGGGGAAACACATCTCCTCTGTTTATTTTATTTATAAATTTCAACAACTGAAACAGTATGTGTTTGTAAATTCATAATACCTAATTAAACCTATCAAATATAAAATATTGATGAAACCCATCATACTCCTAAAGGGGTTAGATGAAGACACTAGATATTAACAGCATACCCAATGCAACATGTTTATTCTAATCAAGTAAAAGTCTCTCTGTGATCTTTCCACCAAAATTTCATCAACTCATTACTTTCGTGGACATTTGGGGATACTAAGCACCTAAAAGCACCCATTTCAGGGTTGCATCCGAGATTTTTGTTGTTTAATTTTGTGAAATATTCTTCTCCACATGATTCCTTTTGCTAAATATTCATGTTTTTCTATCGCTACAACTGCAAAGCTTGAGTTTGACATGAAATTGGGTGAAAATTAAAGTCTTCATATAATATTCAGCTTCCAATTGCATTGGGAAAGGAATTCATCAAGCCAATAGTTTAGTGGAATTGTTCAAATTAATTAAAAATAAATAATAGCATTACAAAAACATGATCAGACCAATGTTCAAAGGCTTTCAATATTACATTGAATAATGGATATTGTTTGAAGCTGGAACACCAAATTAGTGAAATTGGACTTGAAAATCACTTAATAGATTGCACATAATCAAATATATAACATGTGGTTTTAGACAAGGACTTCAGGGTTTGATAATGGAATCAAGAATATATACCTACTATATTTGGCATACAACATAGGAATTGCTTCATATAGTTCTTAAGATAGTGCCTGTGGGATCACTGAACAGTGAAATCAATGTAAAAAATCGATGCATCAATGGCACTAGTAGCAACACCGGCTTGACCAATCTCTTCTAGTCATAGGACAGGATTTAGCAGTCAGTGAAGCGGCAGATGTAGCATTAATATCTAGTATGAGAAATTAGTTTGATAGCCACTGTAGCATATGATCTTCCCACACTCTGGTGGGGGAGCAATCTTATCTGAACAACAACGTCATTGTTGGGCTATTTCGATTTATTCTAATAAGAAATAAATTCGATTGAACAGGAAAAATTTCCATAGCTAGATAAAGTAAATTCCATTCATTTTCCCCATCCGTAGATTCATTACACCACCTTCGTAATGCACTCGGCCAATAAATTCTTTGTAAATTTCGGATATACATTTAGTAGCTCCAATGCCCGAAGGTGAAATTTCTACTATAAATCCTCTTCTGGGGTGATCTTCTATGTTGGAACACTTGTTTTTTTAGTAACGTATTAATAATCGTTCAATATTTTCCAAGCCCAAGAGGGAAATGATGGAATGACTTGCTAACTATGGAACTCAAGTTATCTTTTTTTTCATATACTACTCGACCTTCCCAGCTGTGAAGAGAAGGTGAATATGGGGACAAATGAATATGGGGAAGCTCGCCCACCTTACGGAAGATCCAATCCGAAAGCTCAACAAGAGGAAGAAGTAAGTAAATCAAGTGCCATAGTCCCTAGATTAGTTACTGAAAGTGTCGTTAAACATATTCATGCACGCACTAACAATGGTTATTCCATCCATGCCTACCTTCATTATTGGATTGGGTGGGTTTTCAGTAAGTAATATTATTACTTTTTTGGTAGGCAGGATGAATTCTTTCCTAGCCCTATGTAAGTAATCTTATTACTTTTTTCGGCAGGCAGGATGAATTCATTCCCAGCCCTACGGAAGGGAGTAACCCCACCTCACAGGTTGGTGAAATAGTTATCAATGAGGACCCCGACATACGGTGATGAAACATATCAATGATATTTTCCTTCTTCCTGTTGGGCTTATTAACATAAGTAAGGAGGTTGGTCTTCTTGTTGGGCTTATTCAACAATTAATTCTAAATTAATTTCTTCAAGGCAGGAAAAAAATCAAAACATTCAAATATGACAACTCCATAATCTTTTACATGCACTCCACCTTGTTGTGGCTATCACGAAAGGATCCAAGTAATTCCAAATATTCATGTGCAAAAAATAACAAGGATGCATTTATTTCAATGCTTCCACCTTCATTATGGGCTCTCTGGCTTGGATGTAATGCTCGATGGAGGAATATATTTGGATATCTTACTGAATCAATCCTGGGAGGTCATGGGGCTCAGCTCTCTTGTTTGGATGACTAATGTAGAGTGGATGTTTTAGCTGGTAAATGGAGACTAATGTAGAGTTCCCAGTTTGTTCCTCTATAATTCCAACAATAGCACAATATTTTCGCATTTTTAATCTTTCCATGACATGCAATTTTATACAGACATAATGCAAGCATTGTTTATATACTACAAATATTATAATTGTGTGGACTTTGAAAGGTAAAAATAATATACTAGGACTATTCATCTTCTCCATGTAGAATGATAGAATAAATATGTTAATACATTTCAGATGCCTCATCATAGATGAAATTAAAATATGCACAATAGTGTTGAAGATGACATTCTTGTTTCTATTATATAATATTTAATAAAATTACCTTTTTGTGCTCTAGTTTCTATTTTATAGCAGAAATTTGTTTTCCTAAATGTTTGAAAGAAATTTAGGACAAAATATGATAGATATATCCTTTTCTAAGCTTTAGGTCTGTACAATGTGCATCTCTGCTACTTTTGCAAGATCTTCATTTTCGATGGTGCTGGTATTTTGTTCGGGATGTGCTTCGCTTTGATTTGAGTCTGCTTGTTCTTCTGGGATAATGGTAATAGAACTTTCAAAGTGATAAATGCTACAGGTTCACAGAACTAAATACCAACCAAAGCACACTAATGCATAGAAAGATTTAGAAATGTACACATAAATATTCAAAAATTTAGGGACAAATTCAGAAATGTGCACATAAATATTCATAAATTTAGAAAAATTAAAAAATGTACACAGAAATATTCATAAATTTAGACAAATTCAGAAATGTACACAAAAATATTCAAAAATTTAGGGACAAATTCGGAAATGTACACATAAATATTCAAAATTTAGGGAGAAAATATATAGCTGATATTCAATAATAAAGCATATGCTTACCCACTTTTTTTCCCCTTTTGATGTAGATGGCAGAATTGGAATGTTTTTATGAACTTTTTTTTTTATTGATTGGAATATGTTAGGTTATACCCTCAATTTTTGGCAACAATCCAACAGAAGTTTGATGTATTCAAAACTGGCTTCTCTTCATCTTCGCTACCTAAATCAATGGCCAAGGAACCGACTTCCCGAGTTCCTTATTTGATTTAAATATGGGAAGAAAATTTTCGGTAAAAATCCAACAAAAGTTGGATGTATTCGCTTCTCTTCCTCTCCGCTGCATAAATCGACAGAAAAAGAACTAACTTCTTGAGTATTTTCCACTGCCTAAATCAATGGATAAAATGGATAAAGAACTGACTTCTCTACTTTTGTTCTTTGTTGTAAATATGGGAAGCAATTTCAATTCTTTCAAATGAATAAGGGACATGTAGCTCGCCACCACGCTTTGGATATGTGATACAGTGGCGAACGATGGCTTGTGGATGGCGTTCGATATGTGATGGGGTGGATATGAAGCTGTGAACGCTAAGGCATACATAATAGGGTGGTCTTGAATATGTATTGAAGTGGAGAGAGTATAAAACATTAAATGTTACCCTAGTAATGCTAATTACAATCTAGCATTAAACAACTTTGAAGTGATTTTAAATGGATTATCCTATGTTTTAATAAAATTATACTCTCTAGCTAGCAATAATAGGTCCAAAGTAAAAATTTCGATAAGAAATTGTTTGAACTAATATTTATGTTCAAAAATTGGTTAAAATGACAAATAAGTAGTTGGTCAAAACAATTTAATGTTCAATCAGTGCACATCAATCGCTATAGTCCCTGCGATGCCGAAGGGAGGGACTAATAAGTATTATTGCTTCAACGAGGGTTTTCTTTTTCTTATTATATGGAACACTTTACACACTATATAAAACTATTTAATTTGAAAGTTATAATTTTTGAGTACAAGATTAAATTATAATATTTGACTACATTATGCAATATATAGGCAGCTATTACAAAAGGAATGATTGCCATTTGATCCTCTATGCTTTTCTTGTAGATTATAATATTCCTTTCACGTTACTAAGACTTTAGCTTTCCAAACATCAAAACAATTAGTTGGGGTTGGACGGAGTTGTTTGGTTGTACAGTCCCTTTCGATGTCTTCAAGTTCACTATGCATTGTTCTCCTTTTATCATCATTTGAACAAATGAGACTGATACAATGCATGAAACATGTCCCTTCCTAGAGGTTTGTCACTAAAGTGTTCAACCTTTCCAAGTTCCTAACCAACATAGAAATCGTGAGTACATTTTATATGATAGTAGGTGTACTTAACCTTTATATTTGGATGCCTCTAACAACAAAGTTGAATACGAAGCCATACTCCTTATACTCTCCACTAATTTAGACCTTGGTGCCCCACTTCTTTAGACCTCAGTGCCCATAACATTTATATTTATGAGTAATTACAATTAATTTTCATCTAAGTTAATAAATTTGACATCAGAAACTACGAAATCTTACCTATTGAATTCATGTAAGTTGGCACAAACTTGCTGCCTCTACAACCATACTTGTTGTTTTTTTTTATGGTTTTCTAGTTGACTTCTTGAATTTATACCTGACTTAGAAGACATGACTATGGTTATTATTGGACTCTGGTATAAAGAGGATTATTTCGATTCCCCAAATGTTTTATATACTATCATTTAGAAGGCATGTGGTTAGTTATTATGAATTGGAAGAAAATAAGTTGGATATTAACCATGCTTTTAAGGCATAATTGAAAATGCATTACAACGACATGATATAATTGACGATAACTACAATTTTTAAAGTAATTGATTTCATTCGCATTATAAGAATAAAAAAAATTGAGCATGCTTTTAAGGAATATTTTATTAGGAAAAATGTGTGTCCAAAATATAATACATTCACACATAATCAATCAAGTCAAGGAAGTTGATTAAACATTAACAGTTTTGGAATATTTGGTTAGAATTCGGCTAAATATTTTTTGGTTAAATCTTAATTTTTTGTTATTGACAATTGGTTTTTGAATACACACACACACACACATATATATGTTTGTGTGTGTGTAGCATTCTGAAGAATCCATACAACACTCATATTGTGGAGAGTTAACAGTTTAAACTTATAATTCCAACAAATTCCTAACAAATTCTAAACAAATAAGCAAAAAATATCTTTCAAAAGCTATAACAAATAAAATATGTCTCAAGTTATAAGCAATTGAATGGTTCTAATAATTATAGTTCCAAGGGGTTATTTAAGTAGCTAGTTACTAGGTATGACAATTGCTCATACGTAGTCTACTTTAACAAGAATCAGTTTCATGCCATAACATGACACTTAATTTGTCCCACATCATCTAAAATTTTCCCATAATATGAGACTTCAAACAAAATATTAGCTACACATATGAAATCATAATTTCAATATTGGGTAGGTGTATAACTAGCAAAACCACATTAGTAAATGTTGTTGATATACTCTAATAAATGTATATCAACCACATTAATAAATAATAAGTGTGTGGTACATATTTAATATAAATATAAATATTAATTCTACTTATTATATAATTATAATAACTATATAAGTAATAATTAGGTTTTATAATATTAGGTTTAAAATATCAAGTTTTAATATAGGGTATTAATATTAGGGTTTTAGTATTGGAATTTTTTATTAGGTTTTTAATATTTGGGTTTCACTACTGGATTTTAGTACTAGGGTTTTAATATAATTAATAATAAGTTAATTATTTAACTAAGTGAGTAAGTTTCAATGAACATTGAAACACTAGTTTTTAACCATAATCATTTGTTTTTATAGCCCTAATTTTTTTATCCTTGTAACCCTAATTATTCTTTTAATGCAAAATGATCCATATCTTGATGATATGCCATAACATCATTGTTCAAGAGAACACCAAAGACCACCCTATAAAGATTTGTGCATGTTAATATAAATACCATGAAAACCTCACATTGATATTAGAACCCTAAGATTAAATACAATATTACAAACCACTATATTAAACCCAAGATTAAAAAACCCTAATATTAAATCCAATATTCCAAACTCAATGTTAAACCCAATATTGTAAACTGAACATTAAAACCAATATTAAACCTAATATTATAAAATAATATTATGAACACTAATATTAAACCTTGTATTAAACCCTATCTTATAAACTCTAATATTAAATCCAATATTATAAACCCTATATTAAAACCCATATTTTAAACTTTAATATTAAACACGATATTATAAATCTTAATAATAAATTTTGCAATGTGACATCAAATAAATTACAATGTAATGTAACATTGTGATACGGTTGTTGCATTGATTGTAACAATGCGACATTTGTTAGATTTGTGTACCAAGTATTATAAACTCTAATATTAAAATGAAATATTAAAACTTATATTATAAAATATAATATATTAAACTGAATATTGAACAAGAATGTTAAACCCTCTAATATAAATTCTAATATTAAAATAAATATTATAAACCCTAATAATAAACCCCAATTTCTAAATCTTGCAATGCGATGTTGAATAAATTGTAATGTAATGTAACAATGCTACAATGATTGTCAAATTGTGACAATGTTTGTCAAAATGTGATAATAGAGAGATGTTTTCACCATTCCGACATTTCAATATTAAACCCTAATATTATAAGCCATATCATTAAAAAATATATATTATAAAGCCTTATATTAAATTTAATATTATAAACCATGATATTAAACCAAACGTTATAAACCCAATATTAAACCTAATATTAAACCAAATATTATACACTTTAATATTATAAAATCAAATATTATGAATCCTAATATTAAACCCTAATATTGTAATGTTGCAATAAATTGCAATGTAATAAATATTTTGACAATAATTTTCACATTGTGACAATGTTTGTCACAATGTTACGTTGGATATATTTATGTATCAAATATTATAAACCGTAATATTAAACCAAAATATTGAACACAATATTGAAACTAATATTATAAACCAAATATTAAACCCAATATTATAAACAGTAATATTATAAACCCAACATTGTAAACACTAATATTAAAGACAATATTATAAACCCTAATTTTGTAATCTTATAATGTGACGTTAAATAAATTGCAATGCAATGTAACTTTGTGACAATAATTGTCGCATTGCAACAATGTTTGTCACAATGTGATGTTAGATATATTTTTACACTCATATTCCAACATCTCAATATAAAACCTTAATATTATAAATCATATCATTAGAAAAAAAAAATATCGTAAATCTTCATACTAAATTCAATATTATAAACCATAATACAAACCCTAATATTAAACCTAAAATTAAACCTTAATTTTTGAATATCACAATACGAAGTCGAATAAATTGCAATGTAATGTAGCATTGTGACAATCATTGTCACTTTGCGACAATGTTTGTCATAGTGCGGCATTGGATATATTTTTGTATCATTGCAACATCACAATATTAAACCTAATATTAAACCCTAATATTATAAACCTAATATTACAAACCCTAATATTATATCCAATATTATAAATCTAAATACTGAACCAAATATTATAATCACTAATATTAAACCTTAATTTTGTAATTTCATAATGCAACGTTGAATAAATTGCAGTATAATATAAGATTGGGACAATATTTGTCACATTGATTGTGACATTGCGAACAAGTTGATCACAATGCTATGCTTGATAGATTTTTGTACCATTCCAACTTTAAAATATTAAACTCTAATATTAAAATCAATATTATAAACCTTAACATAATAAAACCCAAGATTATAAACCCAACATTTTAAACCTTAATGTTAAACCCAATATTAAACTCAACATTTTAAAACCAATTTTAAAACTTAATATTAAAACCAATATTATAAACCCTAATATTAAAAACCTTGTATTATAAACCCAATATTCTAAACCCTACTATTAAACCCAATGTTATAATATCATCGTGGTCAAATATTTAAACAAGGACTATCAAGGTTGATTTTTTTTCACTATGTTCAGAAATGTGACTCACTATGTTTGCCTATTAATATTAACCTGTAATAATGACAGGAGATTATGTTTGAACGAAGATGAGGAGTGTTGACTGTGAAACATAGTCAAACATAGTCAAACATACTCAACAACATTAATAAATGTGGTTGACTAATTTTGTAATGTCACAAAGGTATGTTGAATAAATTTCAATGTAATATAACATTTTTTGTGAGATTTCAACTATTATAAACTCTAATATTAAACCTAATATTATAAACCCTAATATAAAACCCAATATTATAATACCATCCTGGTCACCTACTTAAACAATGATTATCAAGGTTGCCTTTATTTCTCTATGTTCACTAATGTAGTTGACTATGTTTGACTATTAATATTAATAAATAATAATGACAATATATTATGTTTGACCAAAGATGAAGAGTGTTCACTATCAGACATAGTCAAACATAGTTGATCATACTGAGTAACATCAATAAATTTGGTTGAATAATTTTGTAATGTCGGAATGCAACTTTGAATAAATTGCAATTTAATGTAACATTGGAATTGACATTTTAATGTAATGTGTAATGATCCATCAATGCGCTAGTATAAATACTAATTGATTATGAAGAATGTATGAATATAGGATAAATAAATAAATGATTTAAAAATATTAATTAAATACCTAACTGTAAGCAATATTATGAATATTAAATTAAAATATTAAACTACTATCACAACCTACAAGTTCTAACTCAAATCTATTACATGAAATATAGGAAAATAAGAATAAAACACTTCGTTATATTATTATTTATAATAAACAATAAATATAAATTATTAAATAATATATATATATACACATTACGAAATCTCAGGCTTTAATATTAATGGTAATTAAGATTTAATATTAATGGTACTTCATAAGACAGTGATATGTAATGATTTGTTTTGTATAAAATCTATTGTGTAAGAGGATAACGACCTACTTGGAGTTTCATTGATTAATTTATGAAGACACGATGGGGAGTCTGAGTTTTCATGTGAGGGAATAAAACCTCTTCTATATAAGAGTTTGCGCGAGGGGGAAGAAAATCTCTTGGAAATAGGAAGATGCAGAGGTGAAGTGTGGGGGGAATTTTATTTTTCCTTTGGAGGGCATACAAAATAAATAAAAATAAAATTGGAGAGCCAAGGTGAAGGAAGGTTATCTGCATCTCTAAGCAATCAAGTTCTCTTGTTAGCTACATTTTTATTCTCCCCGCTTTCTTGCAAGACATTCGTAACAAAGATATTTTTCCCTCCAATTTGGTCACAACAAGATAAAGTGTAGAAATGCTAGGTATCAGATCAATTTCTAGTTCTTATTTAAAAAAATGAAAATGTCACTAATAAACCCAATTTTATCAGATGGATAAATAAGGGGAAATATATAGAATCTTACATCCATAAGTTTAAAGCCTTGTTGAAACTAGGACTTTATAGGTGTTTTCTCATAATTAATTTCCTCTTCTCACTCTATCTGCTACTCAAAATAGGATGGATAGTATTATTTTGTATATACTAGTGTCTTCTATATTGTAAAGAAGATAAATTGGTCTTTATCTCCTTGGTTTTCTTTTGTAGGCTCTAAATGTAAGTTATTGCATCAGCTATGATTGATGCTTTCTCCATATGCATGTGTAATATACAAATTAAGTGTTAGAAACATATTATAGAGTTATGGATGTCATTACATTAATACTTTTTAAGCGACAATACTCAAATCACCTTTCTCATATTGGGAACTAATTCCCGCAATGCCATGAGTAACACATTCGCTTTTAGCCTTCCCTTGTGCTCTGTTATCAAGATCTTGGAAGTCCAATAGACTACTGGGGGTCTTGGAATGCCAAGGGACTACTACAAAACCTATGTAGCCTTCCTTAGAGCATCTGGAGGAACATTTTCTCTTGAAACCAATTAAAATGTCTGTAACTATGATATTACACTCGAAATTTGCAGGGTTCTAGTTTCGAATAATATTACTAGGGATTTCTAACTTCTTGAAAAGGCTACAAGTATTATGATCTACAACTAGAGAAAAAATTTGATCTGAACAAAAGGGTTGTCAACCTCCTTCTCGAAGACTAGTCTAACTACATGACGACTCTGAACTGCATTGATTTGATGCTAATCACCATTGGTCACATGAATACAAGTTTGAATCCATATTTATTTTCGAACCCGATCTCTCCAGGCAAGGAAGCCATACACTTTTGGTTGATTGAGAGAACATAGCCTCATCAAAATCATCCAATCTGAAAAAACACTGTCATGAAATTAGAATTTATCAAAGATAATTTTTTTTTTTTTTTTTAAACACATAGAAAATAATTTTCTACATACTCGTACATAATGTCATGGCTTATTATTCCAAACAAGTATGGCTACAAGGTAGCTAGTCCCTGCTCTTTACCTAGATTTGGAGTAGATAAAATGACAGGCCTTGCACCCCGAGTTGGAGCAGACAAAATGACACACCTTTGACCCCGATTTGGAGTAGCCAAAATTACAAGCTTTGGCTACACTAGATCTCTTTTGAGAGGGTTTAATGAGATAGATTTCAATAACATAGTGCCAACCATATTTAGACATCCTCCTATGAAGAAAAAATTCTCCTAACAACTTTTAAACTAAATAATTTCTGATAAAAATGATAAGGAAAGGTCCATGTGGAGCTGCTAAATCTCTAGTTCCCATAACCTTAGTGCTTTATGTTAGTAGAGAAAATGAGAAACAATTATTGTACTTCAATTTTAACCAGAATATATAAGACAAAGGTTTGAATGATTTCTTAAAAATTTTACAGTTTCACCCATAGGATCTCTTACAATAATCACAGGCTACAGCAAGTAAATGAATTTACTCACCAAAAAATTTAGAGGGTCTATTTCCAAACAATAATCATAGGTTACAACAAATAAATGACATTGATCACCAAAAAACACAAAGGTTCTATTTCCAAAGCCTCATGCATATTGTTTAAAATTGTGTACAATATGATATTAAAATTTCATGAGGCAATAGATGAAGGAAATTATGAACATAAAGCTACAAATTCCTACAAATGAGTTGAGGTAACTATTGAAGTTATGGACCCAATACTAGTGGCATTTATAATCAGGTATTTGGTAATGGCATATGAATACTAAACAACATATTTTTTAGGTGGGAATTTCAACATGGGCCAATGTTTTTCCTCTCTTTTGGCCCCGAGGATAGGAAAATCATTATACCCCAATATTTGAATCGAATTCCAACGTCACTACCACACATTAGGTGTCATCTACCACACTATAGGTGCTAGCTGCAGAAGCATACTGCAAAAAGGCATCGAAAAGTAAAACTCAATGTGCTTGTAAATTAAGATCGCAATGTTGTCTCTTGTTCATGAATTTCTTTCACAGGATATGGGGATTGAACATTTTTGGACTATTTCCCTTGTTGATTCCCCACACCATTCGACCATTGTAGGAATAAACTTGGATTGAATTACTGATGCAGCCAAAAGGCCACTTTTACCCACATCTGCAAACTAATTTTGTATTCTACCTAAAACCTGAGGATAGGTTCATACATTCGCAAAGAACCTTTTTATACCCAACTTTAACTTTAATAAAATTATTTTATGTGGAAGCTCCTTTCAAAAGTGGATTCGTTTTTTTAACTCATATAACCGATTTCTTACCTTTTACTATGGCCACCTTCATTGTCGTACCCAATTAACACTCTATGACGAAAATGCAACTTTACATAAACTCACATGGATCTGAGGGTTATGGCCCACTTAAACTCCTTTTCCCGTAGCGGATCAAAATATCACTTACAACGGTCACACTTTGCACCTTTCATAACTTAACTCATTATTGCACGACAAATTAATGTTTTACCACATCGCAAATAAAACAACTTACTCGGTGATGTCTTAAACTTTAATATTAGATTCATCGATTTCGATGTGCGTTGGGCCACTTCTCTCGACACATGTCCACTTCGCTATTATCCCAACTTACCACATCACAACTTAAACATGTTTCCTTGCAATTTCACATTCCCCATCAACCTTGCAATGAGATCTCCACCGTTAATATTCAAATTGATTTAAACCTCGTTGTTTGTTTCCCTTACTTTGGAAATCTTCTAAAGGTTCATTGCCTTTTAAATTTTCTCTGTTTTCTTAGACTTCACCACTTTCTTATCATCCTGAGATTTAACTTCTATTCCTTCACTCAGATCCTTAAATTTCATGCTCGCTACAACACCTTGCTGCTATCTTAATCTTGAATAAAAAACACCCTCTCTATTTGCTTCTCCGAATCTCAAATTCAGATCTCTCCTCGTTCTCAGCCTACACACAATTTATTTTCTTTCTAAGTAAGATTAATTCTATTGATATAATACAAAAGGATCACATTCGACACAGGTTCATCCTTATTACCTGTGCTAGCCAATTCTGGCCGAGACAAAGTTCAAAAACTCAAAATATGGACTGCCCCGGGTGGGGAAACTAGTCCATAATATGCTACCTACCAAGGGGAAACCAAAATGATCCATCATTGTCCAAAAAGAGTGAAAAATGAGCGTATATAAGAAATACATAAACATAGTAGCATAAACTCCTACAGAATTAGGAGACCTAGAGATGCAAAATCTTCCATCGATGTTCATGTTTTAGACATCTGGGGGAGGCTCCTCAACAATGTAGCAATTAGGAGACCTAGAGATGCAAAATCTTCCATCGATGTTCATGTTTTAGACATCTGGGGGAGGCTCCTCAACAATGTAGCAATTGTATCCCTCAGAGGAATCCTCAGCCTTATTTTTCTGCTATGTTAAAGGCTCTGGAATTGAGGATGAGCATGCCCTTGCAAGCTCGTTCTTGTCTTCTACTGCTGAAATCTCCCCACAATCACTGCGTGAGGAGTACAATGAGTGTTTTTGTCGAAAGAGCTGTCAATTTTCTAGAGATTTGGTGATTGGACTGTGAGATAGTGGAATTTCGCAAGAGCTTCTAAGAGCTAGACTCCATTGCATAGGAGTGGACTTTCGAGAGGTGAAGAGAGATAGAAGCAGAGACACATTGCTAGTCCCGTTCCTTAAAAGTGTCCAAGTTAAGTGTGAGTTCTGCAAGTCGGTCCTCATGGGAGGGAGAGTGACTGTCAACCAGAAAGGAGATGGGTGGACAAGAGGCTTAGCCTCTCCCTCAGCCCCATTGATAACGCATCATGTGGCATCGAGGCATGGCATCACAGGAGAGTCGGGAGGGGAGATTGAATGGTGAGGCAGGACAAGATGGCAATGCAAGGAAGGCATGAAGGGAGACGTGGTGGCAAGCATAGAGATGGTAAGATACATCTAACTGCATAGGAGGTGAGGAAGACAGAAGGAGGTTTTGTGAGGTAAGCCCAGAAACCTGCACATATAGGCATCAAACAAAGGGAGCGGAAGGATGACAGGGATCCATTATTTGATGCATAGGCCCACAGGAAGGATGAGCATTAAACTAGGGAGAAGGTGGAGTGAAAATAGCATTAAACAAAAGAGAAGGTAGAGAATGAATGTATCCAGAGGAAACACGGAGGATTTTAATGCCCAGCGTTGGAGCCATGTGCAACCATGTGGCTGTGGCATGCACCACGTGCTAGGCCTCCACCTTTCAGTACTAAACACTTGCATCCAAGAAACCTACACACAATTACTATCTACACTTGTTTTTTATTATTGAGCTCCACACACAGCTATTAATTCTCATACTGGAATCATAAAGATTCTACCGATCCAGTAACTCATTTACCACTCAGAAGACTTATTCATTCAATTACAATTCATTACAGGAATTTTTACACAAAAATAAAAAAATTTCCATTATGGTTCACTCAGCACATAACAGAAACAAAAAAAATCACCATCAATTCATTTCTCATTAATCAAAAAATGTACAAATACAATAAAATATTCTTACAATCTATCTTTGGGCTGGTGCTCTCTTTCCATAGCCTTTCAATTTAATATAGCCCCTTTATCTCTTTCTCTCACCTCTCTCTCTTAGCCTAATCTTCTTTGTTTTATTGGCCCATCAACACCACCTCTTTGTCCGTAGTCTTTTCTCCTCCTCTCTCTTCGCAGGCTTACATCTTCCAAATTAAAGTCTATCCCTTAAATCTTTATCAACAAATTCCTATGCTTTAGAAACTAACTCCTATGTTTCTGTAATTAATTTCTAAACTTAGACTTGATCCTATATTTTCTGAACTGAATGAAACAGTCCTATCTTATCTGCTAGCTTATCCAACAAATAGATTCAAGTAATGACTCATCTCTTTGAATAATGGGTCAACACCTATCTAGAACCTTCTAGACTAATACTTCTGAGCTATGAAGTCTTTACAAGAGTTTACAATGGTTATAAAAAAGAAATTTCCCTCTTGGACCAATGCCAAGACCTTTGGCCTTGAATTACATGAAAAACTTAACTTAAGGGCAGATGGTCCTGCATTAGACTCCCAAAGTTGAAAGAAGAAATGATCACCTGATCATATACCTTTAGTCCTTATCTTTCCTGGATCCCAAACTCTATTTTTCTGCTCTCCATAAGCTGAGTTTTCTTCATCATTCTTCAGCTGCAATCTTCCAGGCTTCCATGCTTTGTACTGTAGTGCTCCACTGTCTCTACCTTATTTTTTCTCCACTTTCCAAACAATTCCACAGTGGACTGCTTTCTTCATTCTACTATAGCTCATCTTATCTATCTACATTAGGTTCCATAGTTCATCTATGGCTTCTTGTGATTCAGTCCGTTGCTGCAACCTAATTTTGTTTTCCTTACTTTTCCATTGTACTTTTCTGCACTTTATCCATTCATCACTAAACTGTTGATTTCTTTCTTCAACTCTTATTGCTTCAATTTATGCTTTTTTACTTGGAATTGCTCGAGTTACTGCTGCAAATATTACTCATGACATTGTTCTCTCCCATACTTCGTAAATATCTCTTAAGATATTTCCCTCTACAACATCTCTTTTCTGCTCACTACATGAAAATTTACTTTCAAAAAATAAATTTTCTTCTAATTCTTTGGCTGCAGTAATATACTCATTCACTCTTCTTTGTATTCTAGCATACATCATCAAGTTTTGCAAACTAGTATCTTCTCCTTCCTCTTTCACAACATGAGACATTTCTACATCATTTTCTGCAATTCCTTTCTCATACTCAGATCCTTCTAGTAACTCACTTTCTACTTGATTCCTCCCAAATACATCACTATGTTGTTCATCAATTCCAACATCTTTTTCTTCCTCTTCCTTTACAACCCCCGGTGATTGTCCTTCACCTCCTTGATTGATTCTGACAGTCAATTCAGCTTCTTAAAACACGATATATTCATGCATTACATCTTCCTCATCATTATTCCTTACCTGGAAACTTCCAGTCTTCTTCAGTTCTAAGATTGACTTGCCTTCAAATTGTGACAGTTATACCTCATCTTCATCAAAACATGTAATCCTAAACCAATCATCAGAAAAAATATAGGGCTTTATTGACTTTTTGTTAGGTCTCTGTATTAATATATGGTCCCTTATTGTTGTTATTATAACCCCATTATTTTTATTGTTGTACCCCTCTAACCTCGATATTGTTATTATTCTGCCCTTAAATTATTATTGTTAGGTCACCTAGGATTTTATTGTGACCCCATCGACTCCTATATATAGAAGGAGATTTTGATCATTTGTATCATCCAAGAGTTGTTCATTTATGTAATGTATTGTAGGTTTCACCCTTGAAGTGGCTATTCTAAGGCATTGATTTCACTTTTCTTCTATTTTTGGAGCTGGTTTCATAATATTTGGTATCAGAGCTTTGGATTCTAGGGTTTCGCTACTTCAAATAGGTCATTGTGGAATTTTCGCTATAACTATTTTTCTACGAAGGTTAAAAAGCTGAAATTTTTATAGAGGGGATTTGAAATAATGAGAAACTTTGTGTAAAAATTTCAAATATTGGTTCACAATATTTTCGTATATATGATCTTTAGAAGTTAGGGTTGTTCAGGCCCCTGAATTTCAGCTAAAACACGTCATCGTGGAATTTGCGCTATAACTTTCTGTATACGAATTTTCAAACTCTGAAATTTTTATAGAAGAAAGCTGAAATCCAGAGAAAATTCTTGTAAAAATTTTAGATCTTGGTTCGCAATATTTTCGGAGATATGATCTGTGGAAGTTATGGCTTTTTCAGGCTCCCGAATTTCATCTCAAAGAGGTGACCGTGGGAAGATCGTCATAAATATCTCTCTAAGGGTCGGATTGGAATTCTGAAAAAACTAGCCATAAGTACATGGACTGTAGTCTCCTGTGTATAAATCTCAAAGCTGAAGGAGAAAAAAGTGACACATGGCATGTCGTACAAGTTCGCTCTGTTGAACCAGTCCATAATTAGGTCATTGTGGTAAATTTGATATAACTTTTCCTTGAAGAATCCAAATTAGGTCAGAGCTGTGGCATTCAAAACAAGATTCAGAGGGCTACTATAGGGATGAATTTTAGATATTGAAGATCCGAAATTACATAGCTAATTCAGTTTCAATATCGAGCTCCTCAAAAGCAAGAAAAATGTGTGTATTTTTTTTTTGAATTGCATAAATCTTGTGTGAAAAATCAGTTTGAAGTGATTCCAAGGGCATATTGAATCATAGATATTAGTATTGGGTTCTAAAATTCTATTAAAAATAATTCAACACCCACAAAGCCTTCAGAAGTCTCTACTACGACTCATGAAGAGGAAAAAGCGCAACATGACATATCAAAATTACAAGAGCAAGTGCACCAAATTTCGCTCTCACATAGAGCAACAAAAATGAAATGAATGTTTTGAAGAAAGGCGTGGATGGTTTGAAGAATGGCATGAAAGCTAAGATGGATGGCACAAAAGCTAAGATGGATGACATGGAAGCTAAGATCAATGAAAAAATGAAAGACAACATGGAAGACATGAAGAATGATCTAAAAGCAGACATGGAAGGTTTGATGACAAGGTTAATACAAGAAATGATTCCTAATGATGGAAATATAGTAGAGGAAACTCATGATGAGAACAAAATAAATGTTAATCGTGATTTCATAAACTACAATCTTGGATTGAAGAACCACCATATTCCAAAGATGGATATGAGAAAGTTTTATGGTAAGGATCCCGTAACATTGATTCTACAGATGGAGCAATATTTTGATCTCAATAATGTGAAAAACACACAAAAGGTACACATTGCAACTTTAAATTTAGAAAAAAATACATTTGTATGGTATCGATGGATTTTATCCTGTAAAAAAAAATCTCTTGGTCAATTTTTACGGAGTAAATGATAGCACATTACGAGGATACAAAGAGCAACACCTTCTTTAGCCAATTGATAAATCTCAAACAAAAGGGTTCAGTGGTGGAGCACATTAAGGACTTCCAAAAGTTGAATATAAGGGTAACTGATATTCCATAGGAACACAATATTGATGTCGTCATAGGGAATTTAAAGGATAACATCCAAAATGAAGTTCACGTTAGGGAACCTTATTCATTGGAGAAGGAATTCAGGTTGGCAAGAAAAAATGAATGTAAAATTATGGCGACAAGGAAGCCACCACTCACATCTATAAAGATGGAAGTGTTGCTACTCCTAGACTTCCACAACCTACAAGGTTGACACCACAACAATTGGAAGAAAAAAGAGCAAAAGGGCTTTGCTACTGTTGTTATAGAAAATACACTAAAGGTCATAAATGTGTTGAGACAAAATTGTTTTATATTGATTGTGAAGAGGAGGAATAAAATGAGCAAGAAACTTCAAAAGAAGAGGATAGAAGCTAGGAACCAACCCTAGAAGAAGAAGAAATGAGTCTAACCATATCGTGTAATGCATTGGTAGGAATTACCACTCCTCAAACTCTCAATATAGAAGGACATATCAAGAATAAAATGTAATAGTGTTTATTGATTCAAGTATCACCCATAATTTTGTTCATTTTAAGGTAGCCAAGGAATTGAATTGTTCCCTATACCCAGCACCAGAATGTCAAGTGATGGTTAAAAATGGAGCAACTATAAATTGCTCTGGAAAATGCCATACTATCAAGCTAACCATGGGGGAATATGTCTTGAATAGTCCAATGCTTTCCATTCCAATGGGAGGTTGATCCAGGTGGATATTGGTGGCCACCCGCCTATTCCACTTGGGCCCCCACCATTGTCTCTTTCAGTTTTTTAGTTTCGGCATAACTTACTATTTTTAGCAGTTTTTCGGGTCCTAAACTTCCGGAGCCGTTTTGAGGCCCTAAACGACGTTTTTTTGGGTATCATTTTACCAGCGAATTGGATCATCCAATTCATCTCGACAGTTTTAGTCCTCGGATAGAGCTTTCTAATGATGTATCATGTGCATCAAACAGAGATAGTATGCCAAAGTTACGTCCCTGGGAAGTTGAAACACCAATTTACCCAAACGGGGCCCATATTTTTGGCGCTTCATCTCCTAGGGTTAGGTTTTTGGGATGTTTAGGGTTCTCCATTGTTTCTCAATAATAAATAGGCCCTCAAGCGTCATTGTAACTCAGTTCAGAGGCCTGTAGCCACCACATCTCTTCTCAGAGATAGCTACCAATGCCCTAGCTAGTTTTATTTCCATTCTGTCTGTAAGAAAATTTCAATTCTTTGATATTAATGAAATGAAGTGTTAATTCCGCTGCATCTCTGTATTTATGGATATATGTTTATTCTATTGCGTTCCTACATAAATCTGGATCAGTGGTATTAGAGCGTTCTGCTTTTTCTCGATCCTTCTTTGCATGTCCCCAACGAGGTCGGGGTATAAGGAGCTAGGGCTTGATCTGGTGGAACCATTGCAAGATCAGCCTCGCAAACCTCGACGGACGCCCATGGGGGATGAAAAGAAAGATGAGGGAGTAGGATATCCTATCAAAATATTGCTCGAGGAGGCCCTCGAAAAACAAAGGAACGTGATGATGGATAACTTTGCTCAGATCCTTCAACGGTTGCCCACTGGCGGCGCATCTGCATCCAGTAGCCACTCTGGAATGGTGACTCCTTTTAAGGTACAAGTAAATTTTGACATTCCCATATTTGAGGGTCAAATCGATGCAGATGTCGTAGATAGATGGTTGAATCTATTAGAAGGATATTTCTCTGTTCATGACTTTTCAGACCGGGAGAAGATTATTTTTGCACTCCTCAAAGCTACCCCCATGTTAAGGACTGGTGGGAAACCTACTGTGAGAACAAGGACCAGACAAAACCCTATCTGTTCTCGACCGTACCAACTTGGAATTCTTTCCGAGACGCCGTCAAGGAACAGTACTATCCCGTGGGGAGCTATGAGGACAAGTACATACAATGGACCACGCTGCAACAATAAAGGTATCAAGATGTGCATGAGCTGACGAATCTGTTCCATACCCTACGCACAAAGTTGGGTATCAAAGATTCAGAGAAACATTTGGTGCTAAAATATCGCAGCTGTCTGCACAGATACATTCAGGAGGAAATGGAGTTCCTCGACATCTCCTCGCTTGGTACGACATACCGGTATGCTGCCAAGATTGAGCAGAAATTCAAACAGAAGAAGCGAGACTTTAGATCTGCGAATCAAAAGCAAGGGAAAGGTGCTTCCAAACCGCAAAACAAAGGACAAAGCCAAGGCATGGCGGCTAAAGACAACCCATCAAAGCCACAAGAAAAGAACAACACCGCAAAGCCAAAGAAGGACACGGGAAAGTGGTGTGAGTTCCATAAGAGCTCCACTCACAACACAAGTGAGTGTCGGGCCAAGCAGTCGCTAGTGGCCAAGATGAGGGCTTCTGAGTCAGATGCATGCTCCAACTCCGAATCAGAACCTGAAAAGGGGAATGAAAAAGGGAAACAGATTATTGATGCGGAGCCTAATGCCACTGTTGCCACTACAAAGATCCAGAAGGAGGAACCGGAAGATCCAAAGGAGGAGGAACGTCTCTTCCACTCCCAGATGTGGGTAAAGGGCTCCCCGGTACAGTTCATTGTCGACAGTGGGAGCCAAAAGAACCTCATTTCAGCGGACGCCGTGAAGCGGTTGGGCTTGCCGACCACAGCTCACCCACATCCATACACCATCGGGTGGCTTCACCAAGGACGAGATCTCCGCGTCAGCCGGCAGTGTCGCCTTCCCTATAGCATCAAGCCCTTCACGGATGAGGTATTATGTGACATTGCTCCTATTGATGTTTCTGATGTATTATTAGAACAACCATACTTGTGGAAGCGTCATGCTGTGTATGAGTCTCGGCCTCGTGCTGTTATTGTTACTTTGGGAAATAAGTTGTACAGGATACCAGAGGTACCACCTCCTGCCGCTATCTCTTTGGTTACTGCAAAACAATGCAGCAAGCTCATTTCCCAAACCAGGAAATTCGTTTTCCTGATGATCCGCCCCCAGGGCAAGAAGAAGACTGTGGCCACGACCTCCAGACAGGGCTCCTCTGCACGACAACAACAAATGGATAAGGTTGTGGAGGAGTACGGGGACATCTTCACCTCGCCCACAGGGGTTCCTCTGCACTGTCAGGTCAAGCACCCGATTGATCTGACCCCAGGTGCGCCGCTACCCAATGGACCGATCTATCGGCGCTCTGTTCTGGAAAATGATGAAATCAAGAGGCAGATTCAGGAGCTGTTGTAGAAAGGTCACATCAGACCAAGTTCATCACCCTGTGGGAGTCCGATCATGTTGGTACAGAAGAAGGATGGGACGTGGAAACTCTGTATTGAATATCGGGCGCTGAACAAGATCACCGTCCGGAATAGGTACCCAATCCCACGGATTGATGACCTTCTGGACCAACTCCAAGGTGCAAAATATTTCAGTAAGATCGACCTGAAGTCTGGGTATCACCAGGTACCAATTGAACCCTCTGATGTGTGGAAGACTGCCTTCAAAGCTAAGGAAGGCCTTTTTTAATGGTTGGTCATGCCTTTCGGGTTGACGAATGCTCCCGCAACCTTCATGAGGATGATGGACGACATCTTGCGGCCATTCACCAACTCATTCGTAGTGGTGTACTTGGATGACATTCTGATCTTCAGCAAGATTTGGGAAGAGCACCTTCATCACATCCGACAAGTCCTCCAAACACTGCGGCAACACAAGCTGTGTGCCAATCTGGAGAAGTGCACGTTTGGCATGACCCATGTTCAATATCTGGGATACATTATTGATGAAAGGGGGGTGCATGTGGATCCAGCCAAGATCCAAGTCATTCAGGATTGGCCAGCCCCGACCACTATAACAGAGCTTCGCAGCTTTCTGGGTCTTTCTAATTTCTACCATAGATTTGTGTTGGGATTCTCTCATATCACTTGGCCCTTGAGTCAAGTCACCAAAGGAGGAGCAAGAGAAAAATTCTTTTGGTCAGAACCTCAACAGAAGGCGTTCAAAGAATTGAAAAATCGCCTCTGTTCTGCCCCAGTGCTCACCTTACCAGACTTGCAGCAGCCATTTGAGATCGAGACAGATGCCTCTGACTATGCTATTGGGGCAGTTCTTACTCGACAGGGACATCCAGTGGCATATCACAGTGAGACATTGTCTGAGACAGTTCACAAGTATCCCACCTATGACAAAGAAATGTATTCCATTGTGCAAGCCTGTCGACAATGGAAGCATTACATTTTGGGGAAGGAAACAATCATCCACACAGACCACCGGCCCCTGTAGTTCATACAAACACAAGGGAAGTTGCAGAATGATCGCCATCAGAAGTGGTCCACATATCTGCAACAGTTTCATTTGAACATCAAGTACAAGAAGGGTAGCACCAATAATGTTGCAGACTGCCTCAGCCGACCACCGATCATGGCGCTCACCACCGTGCTCAACTCTTGTGGGCACGAGACTTCTGATTGGCTGCTTCTCTATGAGAGTGACCCAGAATTCAGCCACACTTACAAGGCACTCTTTGGCGGCACGCAAGTTCCAAATTTTCACCTCTAAGATGCACTTTTATGTCACCTGGGACACCTTTGTGTTCCTTCAAGCGAGTGTGCCAAGATGATATGGGAAGCACACTACAGTTGAGTCGCTGGGCATTTCGGGGTCGAGAAAACAATAGCAATACTACAGAAGTATTTCTATTGGCCGAACCTTCGAAATGATGTCAATAAGCACATTAGATCCTGCACTGATTGTGCCATTGCCAAACAGACCATCAAGAAGCAAGGCCTATATACTCCACTACCTACCCCTAGTCGACCTTGGGAATCCATCTCCATGGATTACATGTTGGGCTTGCCCTCTACTAAGAATGGCAATGATTGTGTTTTCGTGGTCGTTGACAGATTCTCGAAGATGGCCATTATGGCGGCCTGTAAGAAGAATATCACAACAGAAGCTACTGCTAAACTCTTCTTTGAACAAGTATGGGTACACTTTGGGATCCCATAGTCTATAATATCAGATCGAGATAGAAGGTTCCTCAGCACATTTTGGTCTAGCCTCTGGTCAATGTTGGACACAAAGCTCACCAAGTCCACAACTTTCCATCCCAAAACAGATGGCCAGACAGAGGTCGTCAACAGAATGATTGTACACATTCTGCGCATGTAAAATTCAAAGCATCCCCGCACATGGTATGAGAGCCTCCCCTATGTACACCATAGTTATAACCGGGCTCTCCACAGTTCAATTGGCCATAGCCCCTTTCAGGTGGGCTTGGGATTCCAGACACTATGTCCCATTGACGTAGCCATGCCATTTGCAGCTGCTCAGGCCGATTCAACACACGTCTAGTCTGAAGTTGACAAAGCAAGTAGCTTCATCGAGCACATTCAACACATCCGCCAATAGGTTCATGATATATTGGACAGAGCCAATGCAAAGTACAAGCAGCGCCATGATCAACACCGGGTGCCACACAACTTCCAGGTGGGCGACAAAGTATGGCTGCATTTGCAGAAGGAGCGCCTCACTGGACCTCACCGCAAGCTTCGCCCGCTCCGATATGGGCCGCACACCATCACCAAGGCTGTAGGGAACAATGATTTTGAGCTTAGTATTCCACCATTCCTTGGTCTGCACCCAGTCTTCAATGGGGATCGCCTTCGTCCTTACTTCCCACCTTTACTGGACACTTCAGACATTGCAGAACAACTCACACCAACAGAGTTAAACCCAGATTGCATGGAACAGGCCACCATAGATTGTATCATGGACATGAAAATTAAGAACACTCGCCAACAGAGGATCCAACTGTATCAGGTTGTCAAAGCTGGCCAACTCCTGCACCAAGGAAAGTGGTTCACCAGAGACCAAGTTCAGTAGAAATTTCCTCATCTCATGGAGGAACTTAAAGAAATGGGGACCATTGCTTCCTAAGGGGGGAGGAATGATCCAGGTGGATATTGGTGGCCACCCGCCTATTCTACTTGGGCCCCCACCATTGTCTCTTTCAGTTTTTCAGTTTCGGCATAACTTACTATTTTTAGCAGTTTTTCGGGTCCTGAACTTCCGGAGCCGTTTTGAGGCCCTAAACGACGTTTTTTTGGGTATCATTTTAACAATGAATTGGATCATCCAATTCATCTTGATAGTTGTATTCCTCGGATAGAGCTTTCTAATGATGTATCATGTGCGTCAAACGGAGATAGTATGCCAAAGTTACGTCCCTGGGAAGTTGAAACACCAATTTACCCAAACGGGGCCCATAGTTTTGGTGCTTCATCTCCTAGGGTTAGGTTTTTGGGATGTTTAAGGTTCTCCATTGTTTCTCAATAATAAATATGCCCTCAAGCCTCATTGTAACTCAGTTCAGAGGCCTGTAGTTGCCACATCTCTTCTCAAAGATAGCTACCAGTGCCCTAGCTAGTTTTATTTCCATTCTGTCCGTAAGAAAATTTCAGTTCTTTGATATTAATGAAATGAAATGTTAATTCCGCTGCATCTCTGTATTTATGGTTATATGTTTATTCTGTTGCGTTCCTACATAAATCTGGATCAGAGGTGCTGATGTTGTACTAGGAGTACAATGGTTACCATCTTTGGGGACGATAAATTTTGATTTTCAAGAAATTTTCTTGAAATTTTTTTCAGAAGGAAAGGAAATCGAATTACAGGGTATCTCAGGGAAGCCAGGAAAGATAATAAGCTCTAATGTAAGGAAAAATCTTCTGAAGAAATAACAACGAGGCATAATTGCACAATTATTCTCACTAAAAGTTCCAAAATCAAAAATATTTATTTCTTCGGATCTCGAAGTCTTGGATAATCATTCCAAGGTGTTTGAAACTCCCAAATGACTCCACCTATTCATGATCCTTGATCATGCTATTCATTATTCCAGGAAGTGTTCCTCCAAACATCAGGCCTTTCGAATATCATTATGTCCAAGGCGAAATTGAACACATGATTGCGAAATGTTAGAGGTTGGTATAATTCTACCTAGTGAAAGTTCTTTGTCTTGCTCCGGTAGTATTGGTGCATAAGAAGGATGGATCATGGTGCATGTTTCTGGATTATAGGGAGCTCAATAAGCTCACCATTAAAGATAAATTTCCCATTCTTGTGATTGATGAATTATTGGATTAATTGCATGGAGCAATTTATTTTACCAAGTTGGATCTTCATTCAGGATATCATCAAATTTGAATGAAGACTAAAGATATTCCAAAAGCAACATTTCGAACTCATGAGGGTCATTATGAATTTTTGGTCATGCCTTTTGGCCTTACCAATGCACCTTCTACATTTCAAGGGTTGATGAATTCCATTTTAAAACCCTTCCTTAGAAAATTTTTGCTAGTATTTTTTGATGACATACTAATCTATGGTAGGTCTTGGAAGGATCATGTTCAACATGTTGATAGGGTCCTCAAACTATTAGAGGAGAAAAAATTATATGCAAAAAAATCCAAATTTTTCTTCGGAGTGTAAGAGGTGGAATATCTAGGTCATTTTGTATCTCACAAGGGTGTTAAGGTAGACCCTAACAAAATAAAGTCATCAGGGAATGGAAAGTCCCCACAACCATAAAGAAGTTGCGATAATTTCTCAGGTTAACAGGGTATTATCACAATTTTGTTAAGAATTATAGGAGAGTAGCAGCACCTCTAACAACATTATTGAAGAAAGATGCATTTTCATGGACTCCAGAAGAAACTAAGGCCTTTGAACATCTTAAAGATATAATGTGCCTAGCACCAGTCTTAGCTATGCTAGACTTCACAAAAACCTTTATTGTGGAATGTTATAACTCAATAAATGGAATTGGTGTTGTTTTAATACAAAAAGGAAGACCCATTTCTTTTAAAAGTCATCGTTTCAAAGGAAAGTATTTACAGAAAGCTATTTATGAGAAGGAAATGTTTTCAATACTGCATGCACTAATGAAATGGCGACCTTACCTAATGGGAAGACACTTCAAGGTAAAAAATGGTCATGATAGTCTTATAAAAATTTTGGAACAAAGACTATCTTCAGAAGAGTAACAAAAATGGGTCACAAAGATGTTGGGTTATGACTTTGAAATCATCTACAACAAAATGGAAGCTAAATGTTTTTGCAGATGCACTCTCAATAAAGGACGAAGAGGTGGTATCATTTCTTTGTGCCATTTCTATTATCCAATAATATTGGATAACCAAAGCAAGGGATGAATGGAAGAAGGATGAAAAAGTGTGGACACTCATTCAAAAGTTTCAGCAACATCCTAGTACATTTGATACATTTAGTTGGAAAAATTATTCCTTATGGTACAAAGATCGCTTATATATTTTCAAGAATTCCCAACTAAAACAGAAGATTCTTTTGGAATTGCCCACTTCTCCTTTAGGAGGACACTCAGGATTTTTAAAAACTTACCATAGGGCGAAGAAAGATTTTTTTTGGGATGGCCTTAAATCTGATATTCAAAATTTTGTGGTGGAATGTTTGGTTTTCCAGAAAAATAAATTTGAAACAATTAAGACCTCGATCTTCTACAACCTTTATCCATTCCAAGTCAATGTTGTGAGGAGATTTCAATGGAGTTTATCACAGGTTTACCTAAGTCTGAAGGAAGGAGTGTCATCATGGTGGTAACTGATAGGCTTACCAATTATACACACTTTTATGCATTATCTCATCCATTTAAAACAAGTACAATTGCTACTGCATTTATGGAAACAATTCAAAAGCTATATGCAAAACCCAAAGATTATTGTAAGTGACAGAGATCCCATTTTTACTGGAAATTTTTGGACGGAATTATTTTCTTATTTGGGTACTCAACTGGCTCATAGCTCATCCTATCGTTCTCCATATTATGGTCAAACTGAGATAGTGAAAAAATGGTTGGAAGGATATGTTAGTTGTTTTGTATCTTATAGGTAAACAAAATGGGTATACTGGTTACCTCTCGCTCAATGGTGGTATAGCACTTCCTTCCATACTGCAGTTAAAATGACCCCATTTATGGCACTTTATGGATATCATCCACCATCCATCACATCTTATTTAAGAGAAAATTCTAAGGTTCAAGCAGTGGAAGATCACATCGAGCATCAACAAGAAGTTATCCAACTCCTAAAGGATAACCTAAATTTGGCACAAAATCGAATGAAAAAATAGGCAGATCAACATCGTAACAAGAGAAGTTTTGATGTAGGAGACTAGGTATTTTAATGGCTACAACCATACAAACAAATGTCCCTCAAGCAAGTTAAGAAGGATAATAAATTATCGCCAAAGTACTATGGTCCTTACAAGGTGTTGCAAAATATTGGTACTATGGCATACAAATTGGAGCTTCCCACTTCTTCGCGGGGGCATCCATTTTTCCATGTTTCATGCTTAAATAAGGTTATAGGGGATAAAATTTCAGTTCAAACCATATTTCCAAAACTTTATGAGGAAGGAAAAATCATATTGGAACCCGAAACAAACACGGAAACAAGAACTCGACAGCTACAAAATCGATCAATTTCATATTATCTCATCAAATGGAAGAACTTATCGCCTAAATATTCTACATCCAGGAGGATGATAATTTTATACAAAAGCATCATGAGCTACTCAAGCATCGAGGAGAAAACTTTTTTGAAGGAGAGGGGCGCGTTAGGTCCCTATATTACTAGTATAGTCCCTTATTGTTGTTAGTATAACCCCCTTATTCTTATTTTTGTACCCCTATAACCCATATATTATTATTATTGTGCCCTTACATTATTATTGTTAGGTTGAATAGGATTATATTGTGACCCCATGGACTCCTATATATAGAGAGAGGTTTTGATCATGTGTATCATCCAAGAATTGTTCATTTATGTAATGTATTGGAGGTTTCCCCCTCGAAGTGGCTATTTCGCTTTGATCTCTCTTTTCTTCTATTTTTGGAGCTTTAATTTTTTTCTCTGGCAACATATCAGTATGTTGCTCTAAGTTTTTTCTCTAACTCCTTTTTCAACACATCAATATGCTGATTTAAATTCTCCAAAGAAATCACGATATTGTAAGCTAGTCTCTCCTCCATATCTTCTGTTTCAAGGATGTCTCCCTGCTCTGGTTCAAAATAATGAACTCCTTCCTCTGTAATGTCTATTTTCTTAACTCTTATTACCATTCTTACATCTTTATCCTTTTCTTCAGGATTTTCATTCATGACTATTCCTTTGTCTTCCTTCTTCAACAATTTATCCTGAGTATATATCCTCTTCTTTTCAAACTTTGTTCTTTGAAGGTCTAACTTCCTATACAACTCAAAAATTTAAATTGGAGTAGAATTTGGAAACTTTACACACTTTTCAATACCTTCCCTTGTTGTTGGCCAATCATCAGATGAACCTTCTCCCTCTACTATATCTACACACATGTCTAAACCATCATGCTTAAAAGTTCCAAACTCATTAGGCACAGTAAATACCTTTTCTACATCTTGTTTTAGCTCATATCCACTATTCCAATCTTCACTATTACTAGCTTCAATACTTTGTTGCACATTTCCATGAGACCTCTCTGTCTCCTTTCGTTTCTGAGATCTTGCTATCTCAGTCTTAATCTAAATATATTTCAGACTCTGCTCCTTCTTCATAACAAACTCTAAAGTGTGTTCATCATCCTGTGATGTACCTGCATACATACACAAAATATCAATTTTAATACTTTGAGACCTCTTGGCTGCACTTGAAGTTTCCATCTTCAAATATTCTCCTAGATACCCCTTTGCCTTGAGTATCTCGGTTCTCTCTTGAGCATTGATCAATGGCTCTTTTCTCCTCTTCTGTAGCTTATGCCACCTCATCTTTTTTCTTATGAGGAAATCACATTTTTGGTCTTCCTCCTCCTTCCGTAATAGCTCCATCATGCCTTCTAGATGGACTTCTATGTCAAATTTCTCTCTCTCATCTTTTTCATCACTCATCTGTCTCCATATGCCATTTGCTTTGGAATATTATTTCTTCACTTTGTGGCTACTTCCCAAACCTCTGCTATGACTATCAATAGTCATCCTCTCCTCTATCTCTATGAGTTCCTCACTCACTATGAGTTGTAGTTAATCCTCTGCAATAGCAAGTCCTCCCTGCTATAACTTACCTCATCAAGCTTTCTCTATACTTGGCCACTTGTTCCCTCTCTGGAACTTTATTTTGAGCACCCCTATGCTTCTTATAGGCTTCAACTCATCTTCTTTTGAGAACACAACTATCCTCTTGTATTTCAATCAAAAATGAAATACTAGGAGTCAGGCCACACTTTTCTTTCACACAAAAACTCTTACCAGCTTCCATTATCACTTCTTCTTAAGGTTGTGATCTTCTTTTGCTGAGATATTTCATTAGCTGCAACTATCAATCTTCAATATTTATTTTATCATGAAAAACTCAAATCAAAGTTAAACAAAACAATACCTGCATAATTTCGCAATCATTCTCCATCCACTCTTCACATTAGAGTGAATCTCCATTCTCCACATGAAAACAACCGTCACTCACTTTCTATATCCTTATGCAATCTCTTCTTAAGATTATAACTTACTCCCATCTTCTACCATACTTTACCTCGATATGCCTAGTGCTTGTCAGATTTAAAATGTGATCTGCTCTTTCTGCAATATCTTTGTCAATTTTCTACAAAGCACATTTTCTTTACTGATATCCTCTTCCTTCGACAAGCACACTTGCATTCTGCACAAAAAACTTCAAGAACATAACTCTGTTCTAACTTTATCCCAAAATAGCTTTTACTAACCTCTGGCTTTAACCTTCAAAAGAGCTTTAATGTGCTCTGATATCAACTGATGCAACCAAAATATGGATTTTACCCACATGTGAAAAATAATTTTGTAGTCTCCCTAAAACCCGTGGATAGGTTTATACATTCTCTAAGAACCTTTTTAAATCCAAATTTAACTTTAATAAAATTATTTTATATGGAAGCTCTTTTAAAAAGTTGGTTTGGGTTTTTAACTCATAAAACCAATTTTTTACCTTTTACTATGGCCGCCTTCATTACCGTACCCAACTAACACTCTGCGATGAAAATGAAAATTTACATAAACTCTTGAGGACCTGAGGGTTATGGCCCAAATAAACTCTTTTTCCCGCAACAGATGACAATATCACTTACAGCGATCGCACTTCATGCCTTTCATAACTTAACTCCTTATCGCAAAACAACTTAACATTTTACTGCATCACAAATAAAACAAATTACTGGGTAATGTCTTAAACTTAAATATTAGATTCGTCGATTGCAATGTGTGTTGGGTCACTTCTCTCGACACATGTCCACTTCGCTATTCTCCCAGCTTACCACATCACAACTTAAACATGTTTCCTTGCGATCGCACATTCCCAATCAACCTTGCAATCAGATATTCGTTGTTAATTTTCAAATGGATTTAATAATCACTGCCCATTTCCCTTCCTTTGGAAATATTCTAAAGGTTTGCTGCATTTGAAGTTTTCTCAGTTTTCTTTGACTTCACCACTCACTACTCTTCCTAAGCTTTAACTTGTATTCCTTCACTCAGATCCTTAGCTTTCATGATCGTTACAATGCCTTGTCGCTGTCTCAATCCTAAATATAGAACACCCTCTATATTTTCTTCTCTGAATCTTGAATTTGGATCTCTCCTCGTTCTCGAAATGCACACAATTATTATCTACACTTGTTTGTTCTTACTCAACTCCACACACAACTATTAATTCCCGGACTGGAATCATACAGATTCTACCCAGCCACTAAGTCCTTTACCACTTAGAATACTTATTCATTCAATTAGAATTCATTATAGGAATTATTACACAAACATCGAATTTGTTCCATTATGGATCACTTAGCACATAACAGAAACAAAACATGTTCACCATGAATTCATTTCACATTAATCAACAAATGTAAAAATACAATAAAACTTCCTTACAATCTAACTTTGGCCTAGTGCTCTCTTTGCATGCATTTTCTATCTAACAGAGCTTCTCTGTCTCTAGCTCTTGCCTCTCTCTCTTGTCCTGATCTTCTTCTCTTTATTGGCCTCTCAACACCGCCTCTTTGTCTGTAGGTTTTTCTCCTCCTTTCTCTCCGCAAACTTACATCTTCCAAATAAAATTCTATCCTTTAAATATTTATCAACACATTCCTAAGCTTCAGTAATTAACTCCTATGTTTCTGTAACTGATTTCTAAACTTAGAATTGATCCTATCTTTTCTGAACCGAATGAACTGATACTATCTTATCTGCTAGCTTATCCAACGAATTCTGCCAACACGCAGATTCAATTAAATGACTCATCTCTTTGAATAATGAGTCGACACCTATCTAGAACCTTCTAGACTAATACTTGTGAACTATGAAGTCTTTACAAGAGTTTACAATGATTATACAAAAGAAATGTCCCTCTTGGACCGATGTTAAGAACTTAGTCCTTGAGTTACATCACAAACTTAACTTGAGGGTAGATGTTGTTGGGTGTGGAGCCTGATTATCTTGTTTATTTTGTATCACGACGTTGGACCCCTATACCGTAATGAGGTGGAAACACCGCCTATAATTAAACGCTGCCTAGGGGGTCCAGGGGGCATTCTAAAAGTATAGTAATTTCTAGTCAATCTGGACTGTTAATTAGTCGGATGATCTGAAGGTAGAATTTATGTTTATTTTAGTGTTTTTTTCCCTAGAAGGTAACCCCTCTTTTGTATGAGGGTATTGTATTGTGGCTATGGATTGTATGTGTATTCTCAGAGCGTGAAAAAGATAGGGAGACTGTGAGAGAGAACATTAGATCTACTGTAGGTTGTATCTCTTTATTTTGTTGGATAATATAAAGGAAGGATTGGCTATTTGGGGTGGACATAGCCCAAACTCAATGAACCACTTATATCTGTGTCTCCATGGTTTTATGTGTTTCTTGTGTTTGTGTTTCCGCATATCTTTTATTTCTTCCATTTCTCTGTAATATATATTTTTCTAACAGATTCTCCTACATCAATTAGTCCCATTAGCTTATTCCCCTAACTATAGCAGCACATATTCTTGGCATTGATTCTTGCAGAAGCCATTCACTGAAACAATAATTACCAGCTAGCAGCTTAGGAGCCCAGCCCCAGCCCCTGCTGACCCAGAGCCCCGCTATGACTGGCAGCTTTATGGTATGGATCACTCACTTTTTATAGGTAATATCAGTACCCTGGTACGGGATCCCACTCTGGAATAACATCTTAGTAAACAAGATCAACTAATTTAGCTGCTGATTTTGGTGAATGTTATAAAAATAAAAAATAAATTAATAATAAATGAAGTAACATTAAATTTAAATAAAGTAACATTAAATTAAAAAGAGAGGCATGTCACTCTCACCTTGCATGCAAGCCACATGTCAAAAGTATTGAGTTCTAAGTTTCAATATTTCACTGTGTCAAGCCACCACAACCTTGCGAAGTTGAAATCTTTGAAACGATACTTAGGTCTCATCCTACGTTGAAAATATACCTGAGTCTCATCTTGAAAAGCAAGGAACCAAGGAAACGAGGATAATATAGGCAGACACTATAGAACCTAAGCCATCATTCTAATTAGCAGCATTCTAAAGCTTTCTAAAAGAGAGATATTTTCTCTTAGCAAAACAACCAATGACATTAAAGATTGATGCTAAGATCGATCATGAACTACCCGATGATTTGATCCCTACAAACACATAAAGAAGAAGAAGAAATCATTGATAGTGGACAAAAGGGAAGAGGTAGCACATTAAGGCAAGCGAAATATCTGTACGCACTAGATACCGTGCTCCACCTTTGACCGATGAAATGGAGGGGAAAGAACATATAAATATAAATGACACCAATGGTTGAGGGTTGTTTCCCGAATACTACTTCCACGTTATCTAATGGTAAAAATAGATTATTTTGAATGAAAAAATTGAAATGGAATAATTTTATGAAGATTTAGCTTACACACTTCATAAGCTAAGATCTTCTATGGAGTGATTTTGGTTTTCCTACTTTTCTCCCTCTTTCTCGGCCAAATAGAAATAAAGAAGGAAGTTCAATTTAGTTAGTCTTTGATTCCTGTCTATAGCATTGTATTCCTCAGTGAGTAGGGAAGAAGGCATAGAAGGCTCGCCTCTTCTTTTTATCGCAAAAAAGTATAGAATCAATTTCATCTTTCATAGTGAGTAGAAGGCATATCGCAGTGAGTCGAGATGAATAGAGAAGGATTCGTTCGGGCTAATATGGCTAAGATATTTGTGTTCGAGGTCTTGTTCGAGTAAGTTCTCTTCCTAAAGCTAAAGGTCGAGCTGGTTCAATCACGCATAAATTACCTCTCCCTTTAAAGATCTCTCCCATCCTAAAGGTCATAAGATAGATTCTCATCCGACACTGAATTATCCTCTCCTTAACAGTTGAGCACTTCATTCTTGTTGTACATTTCTAAACATAATTCTCGTATATAACAACAACCATAACTACATGTTAGGTTAGGTATTGAGGGATCCTTACTGGTTAGGTATTGACTGTACAGGTATAAGTATGGGAAGAGCTCCTCTACAAAGTACAGGTATTCAAGGCACCTTTAATGTACAGGTATAGGTCTTTACTGGTCTTTAAGGTCCTAAGTGGTATCAGATAAGGTCTCGGTCCTTATGCTGAAGGTTAGCTAAAGGCCTCAGTATTCTCATGTCTGTGGGGAATAAAATAATATATTTTCTTTGTTCGCCCTAGATTTATTCCCTCAAGGGTCGGTTTCCAGAGTTAGAGAAAAGAAAACCAGGAATTTTTTTTTGCAGTAAACCCCTTCAGGAGATTCAAAGAAGACTAGTCGTAAGTGGTATGCGAATCTTTTAGAGAAGGGTAGCCTAGTTTCTAAGCACAACAAAATGAAGGTGAACCGTTAGACTGCTAATTGAACTGTGTCTTGTTTCTTATTTTAAATAACTTAACCGTTGCTTCTGCATATTTGAATTTTGTATACATATTATTCAACTGCGTCATATGGATCGATCCTGATCTATTCAATTAGGTAGATCTAATCTATGGGCCTAGCTAACTCATGAAATATTATTGCAAAATATAGAAATACTCTATTGTTAGCAGAGAGGCAATCATACCCGCATCCAGATCCAAGGATTTGTAAGTGAGAAAATATCCAGATAAAGATAAATATCGAGTACCAGGGTAATTCCATCGATTGAATGAGCACGAGTAGCAGTGAAAGGTCCAACAACATTCAGACGAGTTGTAGCAATGAAAGGTCTAGCAACATTTTGATAGTTGGAGGTCGAGACCCCATAACATACATATACAGTGGCATATCCAGCAGTAGAAGATGATATCCAGGATATCCAAAAGCAGAAGGAATCAACAGAAGACGATATCCAGAAGCATAAGACAACATCTCATGCAGGTTTTAGCTTTTTGGTTTTAGTGACCAGTGGGCAGCAGACGGCATCTCATGCACAACGCCATCTGGCGTTGTTCTTATTCTATAGTCATATTTCAAAATTGTAAGTTAGCATTTAATATTTTCTAACTAATGCCAGCATTAGTTTCCCCATAAAAAATTAAGATGAAATAAATGCAATACTTATCAATAATATCATGGTTATAGCATCGGGAACAGGCCAATAAGATGATGAATTAACTCATTATTTTCATTGGTCTACATAAATCAATGATAATTTGATTGGTCATCATAAATATAATAAATAGAAAACATTACCAAACTTAGCTTAAAACTCACACAAACTAATGCTAAATAAAATTTTCAATTACTATATTCCCATGCCGCCACTAATTCCGAGACTAATAAGATCGAGAATGGATCAGTACTTCAAATATATGGTGTTGGAGAATCTAATTCCAACCAACTGCTAGGTGTCGACACCATCTGTCCAAGTGTCACAGTTCAGTTTCACTTAGTCCAATTTAGTCGAGTTACACTACACTCATTTATCGTTGATGTTCCCAATGTAATATTATATAAGTAATTTGTAATATTGAGAAGAGAAATCCTTTGCTCCACTTCTTTTAAGTTTTCAATTCTTGTCATGGTATCAGATCTAGCTTACACAAGACTCCGCAGAGATCAACAATAGAGCCAAGTTGGAGTAGCAAAGAGGAGAGGCGAGCCTACATAAGACTCTTTGATAGATCAATAGAAGTTAGAGGAAAGTTGAAGACGCCCCTTGTGAATAAGTAGAAAAAGAACAAAAAAAGAAAAATAAGAAATAAAATTGAGATTTTTTGATGTGCACCCAGATTAATGCACTCCTTTAGTGGATGCTCAACGTTATTAACTCAGCTCAGAAGATTAAAGAAACGTGTTAGATGGGGGTGACTTATGGAGATTTCATACTCACACAAGTCCAGCGTGGAGTAATAGCGTTAAGGTGATTTTTTTTTACAAAAGTCGAATGAAATTTTCATGGAAACTTCCAGCATCGTATATTAAAGATTAAAGTACACGTTCATGGTTGATGGGTCCCTTAGACGTGAATTTGTTTTGTTAAAGAGATTTAATAAAGCATGCAACTTATTTAAAGATATCCAAAGGATTTAAACCTTTATACAAATGTTTTTTTAGAATCGTAAGGATGCCCATCTGAAGAAAAAAGTTTTTATTAAAGTTTTTTTTTTTTTAACTTTAAATTTGGAAAGAGTTTAAAAAAAAAGAAAAATGGATTTCTGTAATTCTTTCTGGCATGAATTTTTGAAAAGAGCATGTGTGAAAGGAATTTATGGCATGTGAAAGGAATTTTTTAGAAGCAAAGTATTTGATGCATATGTAGACTTGTTTGTTTGTGGAATCCAAGCAACGAGGCCATGGGAAATGCCAAGAGGCTAAAACAAAAACAAAATATGTTTGAGATCTTTTTAGATCTAGAAATAAAGAGGCAAAAATATGCCTATGTATTAAAATGCATAAAAAAATCTATGGATGTCAGCATTCTCCCTCTAATTTCATATGCCAAGACAACCAAGGAGGCATGGGATACCCTTGAGAGGTGTTTTGGTGCAAGGGGGAGCATTGAAGATGAAGATAAAAGTGGGTCTGTAGCATAAGATATATAAACAGATGAAAATTTTGTTGAATCCCATTGTGTTCAACTACAAGAGGATGATGTCTCTCATGAAATTGTAGAAGCAGTAGAGAGAGGGCACAAAGATGCTTGTGAACCCCATTGTACATGGTTACAAGTGGACGAAGATTTGATGAATCCAACAACAGAGCTTGCTAATGAAAATTTGATGATTCCAGCAACACAACTTGTTGAGGATGACTTGATGATTATACCAACAGAGCTTGCTGGTGATGATATGATGAATCTAGCAACAGAGCTTGTTGATGATGATTTGGTGATTCCAAAAATAGAGCTTGATGATGATGATTAGGTGATTCCAGCAACAGAGCTTGTTGATGAGATTGAAAATGATATTGAAGCATTCATTTCTATGGTAAATCCAGTTATTAATATTGTTGATGCAAAATTTGATCAAGATTTGTTGGCTAATGATCATTATTTACAGATGATGCAACAAAAACATGATATCGACATGATGTTATTTGGTGAGATAACCCCACTTGATTCAGTGGAAGACAACCTGTTTGCAGCAACACAGGTTAGTGATGAAGAGACGGAGACAGAGAAAAAGACAAAGATAAAGGCAGAGACAAAGAAAGAAGTTTACAAAGGGAAAGTAGAAACATAGATAGAGGCAGAAGCAGAGAAATGGGAGAAAGTTTCCATTGTAGAGTAGAAGAACCAGAACCAATGTCATTCTGAAAATATTTTTAATTTTAACATTGATTTCCAGTGTGCAGGTGTACAGACTCATTATGAAGAAGAATTGAATTTTATTAAAACATGGCTTGCGACACCATGTCTAGATGAGGTCTCCACAGAAGCTGTAGATATGAATGTTGAAGACAACATGCATGATGAAAATGTCAATGAAATTTTCAGGTATTGGAGTTTTGAAGAGATAAAATTTTATTTTCATTTAATGTTGGAGTAGATTGATGATGAAAAGCGCACTATAGAAGACAATATGTGGAAGCAACCCACATACAAGTCATTTCTTGAAGAATTATAGGACATGCTTAGGCAATCTAGAACAATAGAAGACTTGCACGAGCAAATGAATAAACAAAGGTTTGAAGGATACAACAAAGTGAAAAATCTGAAACAATTTAGAGGATACACGATTTGGAAGAAGAGAAGAATAAAACTAAATCTAGTTGAAGTCAATTCAATGTTTTTTTGTAAGCCTCGCTGAGACATAGACGAGCAGGTATCTTAATTAATTTTTTTTGTGGTTGTAATTAAAAGGGAGTGTTGGAGAATCTAATTCCAACCAACTGCTAGGTGTCAAAACCATCCGTCTAAGTGTCACAGTTGAGTTTGAGTTAGTCCAGTGTAGTCAATTTACACTACACTCATTTATTGTTGATGTTCCCAATGTAATCTTATATAACTAATTCGTAATATTGAGAAGAGCAATCATTTGCTCCACTTCTTTTCAGTGTTTAATTCTTGTCATATAGTCCCTTCATATCATGATAGCTTGTTTTTTCTAATATAGAACCAATCTCTACATTCACCTTAATAAAACAAAATAACAACAAATATTCCAAAACTTGTACATCACTATAGTTGTTATAAAATGAATTAAAAAAAAATCAATAATCGTATCATACAATGTCATTATAAAATGAAATTAATCAATCAATAATACTCCTTATGAACTGTTTAAAAGGACGTCATATGGGTGTTCTTTTCTTGTCTAGATTGTTATCAGAAACTGCCCCAAACCAATAACATGGAAAAATGAATTGAATTAATCATTACTCACCTTAACAATGCAATAAAAAAAATACAATACATTCATCTATTTTTCCTGTTTACATTACCATGAGAAGAATAAGTTACCTCAGTTTCCATCTAAAATCTGATTTTCTATGGATGTAGCAGTAGGGACATTATTAAATATAATGGATGATAGAATGACTCGTGCATGTATTACATTCTCGAGTATTTATAGATATAGAACAATCTCCCGCAGATCACTCCACTGGTTATTGGTTAACCAACTGAGTGTTTACTAAGATAGGCATCATTAGTACTTGCATGATCTAGAAAAAATCCCCAGAGGTGGAATTTTGACCTTCAAAATCAACAAATAATTAAAAAGTATTCATGAAAGTGTCGCTAGTTAATTTATTCGCTATAAATTATTACTTTGATTGCAAAGCCTCGGTTGTTTCAAAGTGCCCGAGTACGCTCAGTGCATAATGAATAATACTTGAAAATTCCTAACTAAAAAAATAATCTAATCCACATTAAATTAACAAAATTCTCTAAGAATATGCTATGGATACACGTGGTGCATAATGAATAGTACTCGAAAAATCCAAGGAAAAAATCAGTCTATGCAGCATTAGATAGAGAAATTGTTGTAGGGTTCTCTTTATAGAGACGCATTCATATTAGGTAATAGACAAATTGCACAGCTGTACCGTTATCCCATTACAAGTATAATCATATATTATTATAATATATTTGATAACACTTTGAAAGAGTGTGAAACCTTTATGTTTCCAACCATGGCCTCTGAAAATTATTGTTTGTTTATTTTTTCAAAATGAATTCAAATGTTCATTTCCTTGTTTCATTAGTGCACTAATTCGTCTCATTCGCTTTTTGTTTTATAACTCTACTTACTAGGTTTTGATATGTAGTAACTTGATCAGAGGAATTGTTTTTCCATATTCACATAGGAGACATAGAAAAGTGTTTGTAGAAAGAAAGACGATATTATGTAAAATTAATATCGTGTTTATATATGCCGAACATAACGTCAAACACATGGTTATGTTACAGAATTGTGGAGGATAAATTTGAGTTTAGGAATGAAAGAATTTTTTTTATGTATAGTTTATATTGAATTTATAAATATATGTTTTATGTTAATTTTGAATCTACTAAGTATGAAGATGGAACAAATTAACACATTAGGAAAAAAATTTACAAGTGTAAAATTTGAGATAAAGGTTTATACTTTCATAAATTTAATTTGGGCAATTGTACACTACTTTTTTAATAGTAATATTTGTATTTACATATTTTTTTCACTTTGTCTATATATAAAAATATTCCTATTTAAATATATATTACAAATATTCTTCTTCTTTTTTTTAATTATAAATAACATTGACAATATCTATTAGAGAGAACACTAAGAGAAAAGTTAAAATTTTGAGAAAAATATTTACACTTTCATAAATTTAATCTTGGAAATTGTACACCATTTTTTTAATAACAATATTTGTATTAATATAACTTTCATTTTGTCTATATATAATATATATTACAAACCTTCTTATTTTTAAATTTTTTTAATTATAAATAAAATTATGTATGTATGTATGTATGTATGTATGTATGTATGTATGTATGTATGTATGTATGTATGTGGGAGAGTCTTGAGTTTTATCTTTATGTACATATATTAGTTTTGTGTGTGAAATTTTTATGTGTTTTTCTTTAAATGTGTTAGTTTTTGAGAGCTCCTTCAAGCGCTGCCAAATCCTTCCATAGTCTTAGATCAAATTCTTTATTGGTTCCTTCATCCAATTCTTTATTGGTTCCTCTTAGGGCTCCTCTAGCATGACTATCTCTAGTACGCATATTTCCCACTACCACAATGAGATTCATTTGCATGACTAATATCTTCTAGCACAACCACCTCATTATGATTATTTCAGATAGAAAAAGATGTTCTTTGGTACCTCCTCTAACCGTTAAGTTAATGACCAATATACCCGATGAAATGAAAAGAACTGTTCAAATTTTACTCAACCCCAAAGTAGCCTTTAAATTCCCCTTCATAGAGTCAAGTAGGAGTGTTGGACATGGTTTCCTGTGTTAGCTATGACACTAGTAAAAATACAATTTATTTTGTGCAATTTATAGCTAAAAGAAAAATAACTAATGGCTCATTACTTTGCATGGATGCAGATCAAATGTGATAAAAGGATAAATCTTAGGACTTTATTATAAGACATGTTAAATTAATACATGGGATTTCAAATCTGAATCTACATAAATCAAGAGTGAGATTTTTATTTATGTGATAACTATATCATTATTTTAAATTAAAATCATAAATTAAAAATTATTGGTGTGGTGAGTTTGTTGTAGGTTGATTGGTATAGTATGAGATTTTTTGGTTTGACTAATGTGATATGGAAAAAAAAATGTGCTTGTTGGTGATTGTGTTTTTATTGGTGTTCAAATTTCACTAGTTGTAAAATTATTTTTGTGCATAAAAATATTAGGCATAACCTTAAAAAACGGGCCAATTATTGAACAAACTAATGTGACTCGTTGTGCTATGGGATAATTGGTTATAGGTTGTTATTAAAATGTTCAAGCTAATGTGACTCAGTGTGCTCTAACAACATTAGTGCAAGTTATTTTTATTATAAATGTTCAAGTTGTACAATTTGTTATTGCATATATTCAATATCTAGAATGTTATCCTAGATAACTGGCGAATATAACAAAAGGCCACATATTCAATAGATGATGGAAGCTTCATAAAATGATTTAATGTTTAGATTTTCCTTTGAGAGTTCAAGAACCATCAATTATGCAAGTTTGTCAACAATGGTTACAGGAAATTATATTTTAAATGGAGGTCAAGTGATAGCTCGAAGATGTGGTTGTGAAGAAAGAGCCTCGTCTATGAGATTGAAGAGTGGGTGTAAATTCTAATGAAGACAATAAGAATATGCTCATCTTTGTGTGCTAGATGAAGTTCTAGTGAGTGTGCTTTTGTTTTAATGCGTGTTTTCAATATTTGTTATATGTAAGCATTAAAAGAGTGTGTTGGAAGTAATGCTTCAATGTGTTCCAAATTGTTGTTCGCTGTAATTGTAAATTCCTAGGTTATTAGTTGTATTAGATATTTTTAGTAATCTATCTCCACTATTCTCGAGTCTAGAAGCTTCATTTATTCTTATATATATAGCCTTTGTATGATGAAAATATATGTGATTAGTCGTTTCTCACTTTTAAATTTCTATCATTTTATATACTTATTGATGATGATGATGATGATGGTGGTGGTGGTGGTGGTGGTGGTGGTTAATGTCCATAATTTTTAATGTCAACAATTAAAGTTATTCTAATGTGTTATTCATAGATTTTTTTAAGTTATTTTGTAATTTCATTTTTTTCACATTATTTTATATATAATTATCATTGACTAAATATTAAATATATTATATCTTTTAAATTTGAATTGTCATTATATTTATTTAATTAATTCTAATTTTTATTTATTTATTTATTTCTAATTTTTATTTAAATTGTGAATATTCCTAGTTAGAGAACTCTTTTAAGTTAAAAAAAATAAATGGACTTTTAATCAAGTAAATATTATCTAAAATGGAACACATTTAAAACTATTTTGAACTACTAATGAAAATTATTTTAGTTGGATTTTTTTTTAATAATGATAAGAAACTAATTCATATTAATAAATAACTATATATAATAATTAAGGTCTCTACCTATTAAAAACTTAATTCTAATAAATTTTATGGCTTTAAAAAATAATAATAAAATTATTTTTCATCAATATTTCATCATTTTTAAATTAATTCAGAAATTTTGTATTAAAAGTTTAAATAAAAGAATTTATTTTCTATAAATTTAATATATATATATATATATAATAAGAAATCAAATTTATTATTTATATATCAATTTTTCTTAATAATATTTATATTTCTTCAATAATACAAACATTAATTTATTATGTATTTTACTTATTCATATTTTTTAATTTTTAATTATTTAATGATATTTAAATATTTTCAAAAATACAAACATCAATTTACTATCATAAGTATATATTTTACCCCTATATACCAATCGTTACACTTATTTATAAACACTAAAAAAATGTACTATAAAATATATTGGAATGTTAATTATTTACAAATATTAATAAATGTACTTAAAAAAAACGTATTTGAAGTGAAAATTTTATTTTTATATACAATGTAGAGAAAAGATTAAAATTATCAAAATTTTATAAATGAAAGATTAATGTATAATTAGTTTTTAATGTTAAGTTAGTGAAACTGTCCCTATATACTAATCGTTACACTTTTTTATAAACAATAAAAATGTATTAAAAAATATATTGGAATTTTATTTATTCACAAATAATAAATACACTAGCAAACATATTAGAACCAAAAATTTTATTTTTATATACAATGTTGAGAAAAGGCTAAAATTATCAATTTTTATAAATGAAAAATTAATGTATAATTAGCTTATAATGTTAAGTTAATGAAAATGTAAATAAGATGTGAGTAAAATATTATATGTTCAATCTTTCTAAGTGGTATTATATGTCTTTCTTTTTTGGTCACACAAGTATAAAAATAACTTAATTATTGATTATCTTAGCATTCCAAAATAAATAAAATAAAGTGGATATTGCCATACACAAACTTGTGTCACACATATCCATTTGCCATTCTTCATAGCATTAAAAAAACTAAATAAAATAAAATAAAATAGATTTATAAGTAGGACAAACACATTAAGAAAATATGGTTGATATATGCATGCCATCATCAGCGTCTTTAATTTACAACAATATTAATCTACCAATATTCAATAGAACTATCAAAAATATGTTAATGTCTTTAAATTATAACAATGTTAATCTACCAATATTCAATAGAGAATGCCTATTGAAAAAATTATTAATTATTTAATTAATTACATAAATAATGATAATGAATACTTTATATATGCATTCAAACTTAAACATGCAATATATTAAAAATATTGGAATCGTATAGGGTGGACATTATGATGATGAGAACAATTATGTTTGTATCTTAAAATTATTTATAAGATTCAAGTATAGTGTAATATTGAAAGAGAAACTAGTAACTTAAATGCAATATCTTTTAGATACAAACATATATTTATAGCTACATCGTCATTTTTAATGTTAGATTATTTATTAGTCGGACTAATCCATGAAAATTTTCATAGTTGATTCAAATTAATAGTATCAAATACTAATGAAAATATCTCCATTCTTCATTTTTTTTACTCTCCAACATGTGCTACTTTGGATTCATTCAGTGCTTCAACTTTTTATTTTATATCCACTTCTTAGATATGTTGACACTCGCTTTTGTAATCTCTTATGTTCATTCAACCAAAAACTCTTTGTTTGATGTGTCATTATATAGTACACTAAATTTTCTGACAAGATGTTTTTCATATATGCCTTGTGCCATTATTTTTTAACAAGAGAAATATCTTACGATGTAATTGTATTTCTCTTATACCAAAGATTCATAAATTTCTTTTTCATTTTAATACTAATTGTGTTAATTATTTCCATCCAAGAATACCAAAAAAAACATTCACATTATCCTTATTTATTGTAACATACACCATTAATTTCACAGGGAAATATAAGGAGTTAAAAAAAAATTATACAAGTTACTCATCATTACATAGAATGTTTAACAGTTCACAGTGTAACTGTTAGAAATAAGAATAGTAAACTCCTTAACCCTTAACAACCTCCATTACGATATATTAACTTAATACTATGTGATGTAACCATCCATTCATCTCATTACTCATATAGTCATCACATAATTTTCATTATGAACATCATAACAAGAAAGGAATCAACATCATCAACATGACACAATAATCAATCACATCATTGAACACCAATATACCCTGGAAACCCCGTAGGGTGAAAACCAGCAAACGTTTAATTTTATTATTAAACGCTCGTGAGGGTGTTCAGCCCATCACTCAATGGCTTATAAGGGAGACCATCCCCTTACCATCGTTTATATAATCTTACAAGGAAATATGCAAATATCTATCTTTAAGCAATTACAATAAATATGATACCATTTACCCTCTGGTCTTCATATCTTCAGATCTTCACCCCTTGGTGGCATGGATGCACCTACAATGGACCATCGTACATTGGACCTTCCTGCAACTCGCACTCATCTGCATGAACATTAATCATTTTCCTGCCACTAGGACAAGCATAATCTTCCTTTGTACATGACAAGAATAATATACCTTTGTAACTGTCATCATCATTCCCTGCTATGAAGCTTCCAACATAGAATGATGTCAAGATTCACAAAGTATTAATCAATCAATTCACATATCTGTACTCATGTATATTCATGACAAAACAAGTAAAGCACCCTGACATTTTCTCTTTAACAACACATACCTCATATGTGCTGGTTATAAATCATCACAATAACTCATGCTTCCTTTGCATAAGCACACACTCCCGCAAGACAAGGGCTACATCTAACATAAAAAATTGTTCCTTCCATGCATGCAAATGCATACCGAATTCCAAAAGACTCTCGCTAAGGAGTGCTTACACAACGAAGAACATAACCTCCTTCACGAGTCATTCCAAAGAAAGTATCTACACTAGTGAGCATGTAAAGATATGTAAAAATACGCAATGAAGAATATAAATACATGTCTCATTTTCATGATTATACTAACAATCATATTCAATGTAGTTTCAATACTACAAGCTTTCCTTTTACATACATATATGTATATTATTCTTCAATAAAAATTAATACATAGGTTTCATGCCTATGCATGACCTTGTTCCAAAAGAACTAACATAACTAACATATTAGTTTCGATATCAAAAATGTACTCACATATTTTCCTAAATAGTAAGATAGCTCAATATTTCTTTATACATGCAAAGAGTATGCTTCTATAACATAATGGCTATTCTTTGTGCATGCAAGAGAGATAACTCTCCCTCTTTGTACATGCAAGGGAGATAGCTCTTCCTTTACTGTAGGAGACATATGTAAAAGATTGGCATAATAGCAAGGAATAACATAATATAAATCTTCAAGAAAGATAACATGGATTCTTTTCCAAAAAACCCACCAATAAGTTTCACCATTTTATCTTTCTAATAACATTATCTTCTCTAAAATATTGAAGTAAGAGTCTTTTCAAAGAAAAGACAACAAGGACTCTTTTTAGGAAATAACCACAAAATCACGTGGTTAATCATCTTTTAATTAAAAATTCCTATCTAAATGCATTAAATACAATGCATAGAGAATATGAAAACATGCATATTTATCCAAACATGCATGAAATAAATTCACACAATGAACACATGCCTATTTTAAATATGCATGCATTTCAAACATCTCCATATAAGAAGGAAAAATCTCAACTTATTTCCCTTGAATTATTTTCTCATATATTTACCCATCTTGATATGAGAATAAATTGTAAAATAAATGATCTATATATTTCAACCAACCAGTGAACTATATAGTTCCACTCACAAAGAAAGAGATTATATCATAAATAAATTTAGCCAAAATTGTTATCTTGGCAGTCGACTCTCTTCCCAATCGACTATTATCAAATAAAAGGAATTAGCACCATCTATACTTAATCTTTGTCAACACCATGGAAAAACTACCCATGGTTTTTATGAAACTATCCATAGATTTGTGAAACTATCCATGGACTTACTAATTCATTAGTCTTTTCCATGTAAGATTCTTCTTTCTTAGAAGGTTGCATGTTTTTTTTTTTTTTTAATGCAAATACCAATAACAATAATAACTATATCTTTGTTTTACTAAACAAACATTACTTCCATATTTGGTCAAACTGTTAACAAGGAGTTTTGGCAAGCAGAGAGTTCGATAAGACTGGGCACAATAAATATTCCTGTCTCCAATGAATATCCAATCCAATATGGATTATGAAATTTACGAAAAACACGAATTCTCTATATATTAAGTTTCAACAGCAAATATAGAATAATGATTGGCCTTATCATTTTCCACATGCAATAAACATATATAATATTCAGAGAAAGATCAAGTTTATTTACTTATCTTTACTTTCATCGATTCGTCGAAGTCCATCACTCTCGGTTCCAAGTGGATTGCCATACTAATTTGCAATTGCAGTCTCCCAAGCTGACCCGAAGCTCATTAACATGCCTCGAATCCTGGGCAATTTCCCAACATTTCTTTATGATCTCGCCTGACTTTCAGAGAAATTCGTGGCCAACGATGTTCTCTACTCATTCTCTTGTGCTGCTTGGATATTGCTCTCTAGTGAAGCTTTTCCAGGCAACCAGAGTAAAGAATTGACCACCGTTTAAAGATTTTATTTTACAGGTTTCCTGCAACAAGAAAAAGGTGCCCCCTGCAAATATGCATCCCGCGAAGAATGTCCACGCAACCAGGGTCTTTCTACTGTATCCAAAGTCCGCCTTCGGCTTCTTTGGTTGCAAGGCATTCGGATCCTTGGACTTCCACGACCTGGTTCTAGAGCATCCGTTCCTACTCCTGGACACCCCCTCATCGAACCTCTCAAACCAAGAAAAATGGGAGTCTTTCAACTGTCCAACTGATTCAAGAAATCGTTCCCGTTTTAACCGATTCTTGATTCACTGTTTTGTAAATCATGGTAAAAATATAGTTTACATGGACGTTACATACTCCCCCCCTTAAGAGAACACCGTCCTCGGTGTGCTTCTCTTACTGAAATTTAAACTTTATACTCATGGTATAATAATAATATAAGTAACCAAAAGGGAGTCCTTTCCCTTCACAATGAAACAATTTCATTTCCTTAAATGCCATTAATTGAGACAATAATGTTTTTATCCAAACTCATAAACATGTATAGCGCAAAGAAAATTTTATTTCCATTTCTATTGCTTATCCGTTATTCAATTCACAAAAGTATAGAAAAGTCTCTATACGAACTTACCAATCACTATTGAAAGAAATGATGGATTTTATGCAAGCTCTCATAGAGTGGTTGAACACCCATCAACACTTCCTGGAAAGAGCCTGTAATGTATGAATAACCATTCAATCACATTAGTCACATAGTTTTCAATCAAATAAAAATACTTGCAACCATCAAACATTCTTGCATATATAGCGATTTTTACTCTGAAGTACTTCCACAAGTACTCAGAGAGACCAACCCTCTCAGCAATGCATCACGTGCACACTGTCTTAGCTCCTGCTAAAGACATCTATACAGTACTTCACAAAGGACTCAGAGATATTCTAGCTCTCTAATAGTACCAATGGTCAATCCATGCACCATAGGCATATCCTTGCATCTGCTAAGACATTCAAACAAATTAGTAATATTATAAATGAACTTATACATTCAGTAATTCATTTTCCGAGTGCTAAGCTCTTTATACATATCTGGAAATTTAGTCTTCAAACTGTAGTCCTCCCAACCATCAAGTGAGGCTATTACGTCCTCCACTTGCCCCCTAGCTCCAGAATCTGGATAGTGTCACGGGTCAACAGTGGATTATTCTGCTGTGACATCGGGACGGCCAATCCAGTCACACTCAGAAAAGACTGGAAGAGAAATTCGGGACAGTCCGGTCCAATTCTCCAATTCCAGTCATACTCAGATGTTTTTGGATTTACAAGGGTTGCTGTAAGCTATTTTCTACTCGTCCCAACCAGCTCGAGAAAATACTCCCCCTTTACCAATTTCACAGAACGCCTACTCCTCCCCGGGGATCCAACTTATCCTCAGAGGAGTAGGTAACTGTATTTCCAAATGTCCCCAACCACTTCCTATTCTTGGAAACATTTTTACCATCAGCTTAGAAAGAATTTCTTTCATTAATTAATTTCAACAAGTTTGTCTTTAGCTAGTTAATACTAGTTAGCTTTACTGAAGCTGTCACAACTTCCCCCCTGGAAGTAACATACATGTGTTGTACATTATTAAAACATGATACTTTAACATTTACTGTTGCAATCCACATTGCCATGTTTGCGATGTTTTATTTTCACAGATTTTTCTGTTTCTATTAAGCTACCCATGCTTACAATAAGAAACAATACTAATCGTAAATATGCATTTCTCAAGAACATATTATCTTATGCAAACATTTCCGATTCCCATAATGTTCTGTTCCAACAAACTGACATACAAAGTAATTATCATAATCACTTTTTCACAACTTTCAAATAGCTTTAGTCAAATTCGATTCATGCATATAACTTTCATTAGTTATTCATTCATAACTAGTCAATAGTTTTAATGCATCCATGACGACTCATGCAAACACTAGTTAGTTAACTAGTCATTTAGTGAAGTCTCACAACTTGATCCATTAAGAGACTTCATTCAATTTAATTTTAACACTTTATCATCTTATAGTAGGACTTTCTTTATCTTTTGCATTCATGCATTAGTTTCACACACCATCACTATACACTTTCATCTTTTTAAAGTAGTGCATGGTAACTTAGAAATTTTATTGCATGCAAAAAAATTTCTTCTTTTCAAGCTCAAATGAAAAATAACTATTTTTCTTTCATGCTTTTATACTTTCTTTCCTAAATAAATAAAGCATAACACACATATTAACCTCATATGCATATTATTATGCAGTTATAATAGCATGTACTTTTTAACAACTCTCTTAAATGGAAGCTCATGCAATGCCATGTATGTAACAATTCATTTTTTTTTTTTTAAAAGGAATCAACATGCATATGCATAGACTTCTTAAAATAAAATAACATAAAATACTTATCTTTATTTCATTTGAAGGACTTCTCTCCCTACTGCAATACTCATCCTCATCAGGAATTCACATTGCTCCTCCACAACAATGTTTTCTTTAGCAGCATCGATAAGATTTTATAGCATGATTAGATAAAACCTTAATCAATAAATAATCAATCTCTGAATGATCCTTTAACACCTATTCAATTGCATATATGAGATGTGAATACCATGTCACAACATGCTTTCTTCTAACATCTCTACATTAGTGTGACTAGGTAATTATTCATTCATGTCATATAACTCCCACATTATTATGACATTTTCCACACACGCTCACATTTATACAAGACAAATCACTATATCTGTTCAGAAATTCCTTTAATGGAAAATAACACACTGTGTATTCGCTTTACTTAAACTTTTACAAAAGACCCACCACTTCAGCTTTTGCCTTTGGAGCATGCAATTATATTAAAGCTAACACATTGGTTATTGTTCCTATGTATACAATGCACAAAGATTCTAATCTTAATTTCCCAATAGAGTACTTAACATAATCGAGTAAGCAAACTCATGATTCCTCTTCGAGGACACATAACATATAGGCATACAAAACATGGTTTTCTTTTCCATAAAACTAATGTAATAAAACATAAGAATGCATACCTTATTCTCGAAATATTATACCCACATTAGCCATGTATATATTGCAAGGAAACCAAAACATTACTTTAGTTTTGTACATGTAATTCGTCTTCTTTTCCAAAGAATATTTCTAAAGTATGATAAGAAAACATGTTTATCATTTCCACATATAGACTTATGTTCTTTCCGATGAAATCTAATACAACTATTGCATGGAAAGAACCTTGTTCCTCTATGATTCTACATGCAAGTTGATCATACTTTGTTTCCAATAATTTATCATGGATTTCCTCTTTTATGCATAAAAAAATATGCAACACTTAACAAGGTTAACTTAACCTTTAACATACCTAAATCAAGAAGTTGACATATTCCATCTAGCAATGTAGTATATTCAAGAGGTTATTCTTTTTAGCCTATATTTATTTTCAAGAAAAGAAATTGGATTCCATTTCATTTAACACACCTGTATGAAATCCCTTTTAAAAGAAAACAGGCTTCCTATCTTTTCTTAAATAAGATATATATAAAGGCAAGTAAGTTTACTTATTTGTGTTCTACTACTGCTCACACCTTTCAAGATACATACTAGTAATCTTTGCAAGAACTCACATGGGTTCTTTTCAGCAAAAATAGCATAGTAGTTTGGTCTTTTACCATGGTATATCTTTCTAAAAGATTATCATATTAGCAATGCTTTATTACTTTCCAAAATAACTAGCACAATCTTGCATATTAAGTAAAACCATATTTTACTCTATATTTGTTTCCTTCAGTTGCAAGATTTACATGCAAGGTTTATTTTCAAGATATACATATTTATTTTCTAGAAAAATCAAATGTATATTAGTTAAATTTTCAAGAGGAACACGCACATGTTTCATTTTTCAAGAAACCAAAATCCCATCTTCTTCCATGAAAACTTCAACACAACAATAGAAGTTTTTTACGCACATGGAAAATACATATATATATATTTTTTTAAATAAACTCTAACTTTATTTACTTTGTAAGCATTGTATTTTCCAAAAATGCAGTAACTATTACTTTCAAGACAAGAAAGATATTAGTACTTATCTCTTGAAACTCATTGTTCATCCTGACTAGAGATGCGATGCCTTCCTTCACATATGCACATTTCATCTCGGATCCTTCAATTTCTTTTCGCTAAATCCCAAAGGCGCCAGTTTTTGAACCTTTAGCTCTGATACCACTTGTAACATACACCATTAATTTCACAGGGAAATATAAGGAGTTAAAAAAAATTTATACAAGTTACTCATCATTACATAGAATGTTTAACAGTTCACAGTGTAACTGTTAGAAATAAGAATAGTAAACTCCTTAACCCTTAACAACCTCCATTACGATATATTAACTTAATACTATGTGATGTAACCATCCATTCATCTCATTACTCATGTGGTAATCACATAATTTCCATTATGAACATCATACAAGAAATGAATCCAAAATCATCTACTTGACACAATAATCAATCACATCATTGAACACGAATATACCCTGGAACCCCGTAGGGTGAAAACCAGCAAACGTTTAATTTTATTATTAAACGCTCGTGAGGGTGTTCAGCCCATCACTCAATGGCTTATAAGGGAGACCATCCCCTTACCATCGTTTATATAATCTTACAAGGAAATATGCAAATACCTATCTTTAAGCAATTACAATAAATATGATACCATTTACACTCTGGTCTTCATATCTTCATATCTTCACCCCTTGGTGGCATGGATGCACCTACAATGGACCATCGTACATTGGACCTTCCTGCAACTCGCACTCATCTGCATGAACATTAATCATTTTCCTGCCACCAGGACAAGCATAATATACCTCTGTAACTGTCATCATCATTCCCTGCTATGAAGCTTCCAACATAGAATGATGTCAAGATTCACAAAGTATTAATCAATCAATTCACATATCTGTACTCATGTATATTCATGAAAAAACAAGTAAAGCACCCTGACATTTTCTCTTTAACAACACATACCTCATATGTGCTGGTTATAAATCATCACAATAACTCATGCTTCCTTTGCATAAGCACACACTCCCACAAGACAATGGCTACATCTAACATAACAAATTTTTCCTTCCATGCATGCAAATGCATACCGAATTCCAAAAGACTCTCGCTAAGGATTGCTTACACAACGAAGAACATAACCTCCTTCACGAGTCATTCCAAAGAAAGTCTCTACACTAGTGAGCATGTAAACATATATAAAAATACGCAATGAAGAATATAAATACATGTCTCATTTTCAAGATTATACTAACAATCATATTCAATGTAGTTTCAATACTACAAGCTTTCCTTTTACATACATATATGTATATTATTCTTCAATAAAAATTAATACATAGGTTGCATGCCTATGCATGACCTTGTTCCAAAAGAACTAACATAACTAACATATTAGTTTCGATATCATAAATGTACTCACATATTTTCCTAAATAGTAAGATAGCTCAATATTTCTTTATACATGCAAAGAGCATGCTTCTATAACATAATGGCTATTCTTTGTGCATGCAAGAGAGATAACTCTCCCTCTTTGTACATGCAAGAGAGATAGCTCTTCCTTTACTGTAGGAGACATATGTAAAAGATTGGCATAATAGCAAGGAATAACATAATAGAAATCTTCTCAAGAAAGATAACATGGATTCTTTTCCAAAAACCCACCAATAAGTTTCCCTTTCACCATTTTATCTTTCTAATAACATTATCTTTCTAAAATATTAAAGTAAGAGTCTTTTCAAGAAAAGACAACAAGGACTCTTTTTAGGAAATAACCACAAAATCACGTGGTTAATCATCTTTTAATTAAAAATTCCTATCTAAATGCATTAAATACAATGCATAGAGAATATGAAAACATGCATATTTATCCAAACATGCATGAAATAAATTCACACAATGAACACATGCCTATTTTAAATATGCATGCATTTCAAACATCTCCATATAAGAAGGAAAAATATCAACTTATTTCCCTTGAATTATTTTCTCATATATTTACCCATCTTGATATGAGAATAAATTGTAAAATAAATGATCTATATATTTCAACTAACCAGTGAACTATATAGTTCCACTCACAAAGAAAGAGAGATTATATCATAAATAAATTTAGCCAAAAATTGTTATCTCTGCACCTCACTCTCTTCCACCTCTCTTCCCAATCGACTATTATCAAATAAAAGGAATTAGCACCATCTATACTTAATCTTCAACACCATGGAAAAACTACCCATGGTTTTTATGAAACTATCCATAGATTTGTGAAACTATCCATGGACTTACTAATTCATTAGTCTTTTCCATGTAAGATTCTTCTTTCTTAGAAGGTTGCATGTTTTTTTTTTTTTTTTAATGCAAATACCAATAACAATAATAACTATATCTTTGTTTTACTAAACAAACATTACTTCCATATTTAGTCAAACCCTTAACAAAGAGTTTTGGCAAGCAGAGAGTTCGATAAGACTGGGCACAATAAATATTCCTATGTCTCCAATGAATAACCAATCCAATATGGATTATGAAACTAATGAAAAACATGAATTCTAAATATGATGAGTTTCAATAGCAAATAAAGGATGATGATCGGCCTTATCATTTTCCACACACAATAAGCATATGTAATACTTCAGAGAAAAATTAAGTTGAATTACTTATCTTTACTTTCACCAGGTCGTCGAATCTACAAGAGTGTCCATCACTCCCGGTTCCATGTTGATTGCCATACCGATTTGCAATGGCAGTCTCCCAAGCTGACCCGAAGCTCATTAACATGCCTCGAATCCTGGGCAATTTCCCAACATTTCTTTATGATCTCGCCTGACTTTCAGAGAAATTCGTGGCCAACGATGTTCTCTACTCATTCTCTTGTGCTGCTTGGATATTGCTCTCTAGTGAAGCTTTTCCAGGCAACCAGAGTAAAGAATTGACCACCGTTTAAAGATTTTATTTTACAGGTTTCCTGCAACAAGAAAAAGGTGCCCCCTGCAAATATGCATCCCGCTAAGAATGTCCACGCAACCAGGGTCTTTCTACTGTATCCAAAGTCCGCCTTCGGCTTCTTTGGTTGCAAGGCATTCGGATCCTTGGACTTCCACGACCTGGTTCTAGAGCATCCGTTCCTACTCCTGGACACCCCCTCATCGAACCTCTCAAACCAAGAAAAATGGGAGTCTTTCAACTGTCCAACTGATTCAAGAACTCGTTCCCGTTTTAACCGATTCTTGATTCACTGTTTTGTAAATCATGGTAAAAATATAGTTTACATGGACG